>JAFIRS010005261.1:0-61496 GCA_018342105.1 Gonioctena quinquepunctata
GAAATACTTTTTGACAACCATGATTTGAATAAAGTATCATTATCATCACGTAATGTCATTAGAATAGATCTCCCATATCGGGTTATACAAATCGTCATACCAAGTATGTTGAAAGCTTTACCGATGGGTAATAATGATATTGGTCTTTGTTCAAAAGCTCCCACCCTCTTTTCAATTATTGAAGAATTGATTCTCTTCAAATCTACAACTTTTGGAAGAAAAGACATAGTAAGACTGTATGAAAAAAAATATAGATTATTTCACCTTATAAAAAATACACTCACTGAATTGAGAAACTTCTCGTACTCTGTATTCACTCTGATGATATTATCTAACATCTGATTTCTCATCAACGACTCCACACATTTTTATAAGAGACATCCCCACCCCATTGCCAGTAGATGGGACTGTGAAGGTCATTACACACTTGAGCATCAACACACTCATCAATACTCGCAGTTCACTCCTAGCTCTCTCACAGGACAAACACCCTCCTCGCTTGGAGAGTGTAAGGATTCATGAAGGTCATGATCACACATAATATGTATGCCTACACCACAACTTTAGTTACGGTCAAATAAAAATCTCAAGATCAAATCTTAAGGTTGCCGAAACAAACCCAACATCAAAACTCAAGGTCAAATCTCAATGTCAAAACTTAATGTTATGAATCTCAAGGTCAAACTCAAGGTCAAAACTGTAGTCGAATCTCAAAGTCGACCAAACCCAATGTCAAAACTCAATGACAAATCTCAAGGTCAAACACACACACACTGCACACCTGCAACTATTCAAGGTCACACGTGACGTCATAGTGGTGGGGGGAGAGCCAGAACCGGCTTAAATCTCCTACTTCCACGCAACCCTGTTTATTAATAGATGTTGCCAAGTTTCCATAACCATTAACTCTAGACTGCGTGCAGTGTTGGAGAAATATTGTCCCACATTCTATTGTAAGTGTTTGTTACCATTGTTTCGTATTGTCAATTTGCGTATTTTGAATTTCACGAGATGAAACACGGATAATGTTCGATAGGAGGTTCAAAATCCTGAGGGAATGTCTGGGGCAGCGACATCGTTAGGCGAACTTATGAACTACTGCTCGTCGTTCATTGGCCAAACTTGACGTTTGTTGAATATCAAAAGGCTTTTCATTTCCGCTTGTCGGTTGCTTGTGGGAGAGAAGGTAAAAATAGGACGTGTACTTGGTATTGAAATAAAATTGTGATCATCTGATCACCCGAAAGGGATTTCTTTCGTACCAAGCGTGACGAATTCCGGATAATTGGTGAAGCCTGTGAGCTATTTTTGAAATTTATTCGGATTTGAGACTCTTGGGAGGATCTGCAAATACACGCCATGCTGACGCTTCCGGAAACTGTTTGGGACAAAATACATCGAATCTAGAGGTGCGTTAAGGGGGCCGAAGATATTCCAGTGTTACGGAACCATCTATTTCAACGACGAGACGCCTTTGATGGTATCGTCCCAAGGGCAAAACCCCTTATTCGGCCAGGGGTTTTTATTTCATGGGTTTTCTGGATTTTGTGGATTTCTGGAACTTGTGGTTTTCTGGATTTTGTTATTTTCTGGATTTCTGGTTTTGGACATTGGTCCTGTTTGGATTCTGGAGTTGGTTTTGGAACTGTGTTGAGGGTACCAATTGACCTTTCGGAGTACATGGTGGCCCAGTTAATGGTACACAGGGTGAGCAATCCCGAAGGCTGATAGAGTGCAGTCAATACGGCTACAGGGTGATTCCACGAGGGAACTACCACAAGAGGTTTAGTTGAGAAATCTACAGGGTATCGCATTAGCCTAGTACGCACCACGGAGCCTCACTCATATGGGACACGCAAGTTAAACATTGATTATCGTTGTTATTATACTCTACTCGTTTTTGTGTTCACTCGCGTTGTTGCTCTTGCTATACATATAGAGGTCTATCTCATTCCATCTGCGGTATTGCCTATATTTTGGAAGGCATGATAATAGTATATTTAATATTTATTTTTACTGCAGCCATTGTTAAGCGGAATTTGGGATGGCCTAAAGCCTATTTGAATTATCTAAAGGTTTTGTAACCACGTATTCGCAACGCCTGAGCTCAAGCGGACGCGTATAGTTAACCGGGTATATTTTATGATAAGTTGAGTAAACCTCTCAATTTCTGTAACCGCCCAATAAATTTTATTGTTGTTCTTACCATTGTTAACTTTGTTATTTTGGTGGTGTGTGGCTATGTAGATGTGTAATTTGAGCTATCGGTGCTTTCGATTATTTAATGCTTGTTATTTAATTACTCTTATCATCTGAGTGACATTTATATATTACGTTTTGATTCAAATGTTTACTTTGAATTCTGCTTAAGGTATGCTTACGGATGCAGACCACAAAGTGGTGTATTTATTTGTATCAATAAATTCCGTAGAGTCGTACTTCGTGTTATTATTTCTTGGTGTTTCAATCCTTTGGTAAATTTAGGTTTGAAACGAACTATTATTGGATATTTTGAGGGGATTAGATTTACCGGGCGCCCATTTACAACTTAATAATTTCAGTGAACACTTCACTGTAGCGTACCCGCAAATGTCCTGAAACAAGTACAAGCTAGTGTGTCGTTGTACGGTTTCAAACCTCTCAAATCTTGCCGATGAACCCGACATTGAAAGCGTCAAAAGTTGTGAAATGTTGACAAAGCAACGTATGAATGATGCATTTAATGCAGAAGATGATCCTTTAACCGAGTCATCCGATTGTAATATCCCTCACCCAAGTCTCCTGGAGGAATTCGAAGAAACAGGAATCAAGAGAGGTGAAACTTCGAAGAATTTTCATACAGAAGATAATCCCATGGTGAAGTTCTTGTAACCCATCTAGGAGAATGTTCATCTTTGTGAACCAATATGCAACCGGTTTTCCAAGAGCAGTTACAAAAACCCTAGGTAACTCAAAATATTTTATGAATGACAAAATCATAAATAATGTTGAACTCAGTAAACTTACAGAAAATATATTCTGAGGAACTATTGAATTTGGTCAAGGAGACACGAGTATTGTTATGTTCAACACGAACAATATGAGTAATAGTACTGCCTTACATGAGTTTTTAAACAACATTCTGGGTCTTGGAAAGTTCACCAATCTAATTATCATATCAGAAAGCAATACATATTGTATGACAGAAACATCAATAGAATCATTTTCACCAGAGTAAATATATTCAAACGGCATAATAGAAGTTACTCCATAAGTTTTATGTCCGATGAAAAACATAAAGGCAGCAAATTTTATATTATTAAAAAAATTAAAAAATATATGGACCATGTTTCGAAGAATCAACTCCAGATTGTTTAGAAAATAGTGCAAACAAATTCATTTCCCATAGAACCTGTAAATAATGTTGATCAATCAAGTGTTGAGATTCAGACAATTATTGGCCTGAACAATTCCAACTCGAACCACAATATTTTTAAGACCAGACAGATTTTCGAAAACTGAGCACTTAATCTCAGTATTTACCATCAATGTTCAATCGATCAGAAACAAAGTTAATGACTTGTAAATCTCCTCGAAAGCCAAAATTTTTCCCATGTATTACTCACTAAGCATTAGTTACAGAAAGGAGAACCTATATACATTCCAAATTACACCATGATATCCAATTTTAGCAGAAGTGAATTTAACTGCGGTGGAACATTGATTTTGTTTCAAAATTCGGCTTCATCTAACTTAAGCTCACTAATGTCAATAAATATGATGACCTTACAGTGGAAAACCAATTCGAATTCACCTTAGCTCACTCCAGTACAGCTAACCTATTTGTGTTGTGCATATACAGATCACATTGCTCGAATGGTCTTATATTTCTCGAAAATCTGGAATTACTATTGCTCAAATTTCCCACTAAGGCAACTGTTATTTTGGCGGGTGATTTTAACATTAACTGTGACGTTACCATCAACTACCAAATCTTCTCACTTCATTTAACTCATCTATGCACACAAATAGTCCAACCAGGATAACACCCAATTCGAAACGCAAAATCGACTACGTCTGCACCAACTTAACTGAAGAAAATGTTATCTATTCCGTTATATCAGCAAACATTTCTGATCACGAGGCTATCTGCTGTGAAGTTTAGGTTATGTATAACAGTGTCACCAATGAATTCAAATACAGTAAATTATCAAGCGAAAGCAATTGCACAAAGTTTTATAATAATTGTCTTAATGCTAAATGGAATACGGTACAACATGCCGATGATCCCTTCCTTTCGTATCATCCAATTGCTTCGAGATTTCCTTTCCTATTCAAAAATTGAAATGAATAATAGAATTGAAAAGGTTTTGGCTGACTAAAAAAATTCGTATTTCCGCTACGAACCTGGGAAGTCTTCATTATATTAGAAAATACAGTAACAATCCATTTTTTCATCACTATTACATCAATTATAGAAAGATTTACAGAAATGTCATTAAGGTTGCAAACATAATGTATTATCATAACCGTATCTCAGTAAGTAATAACAAAACTAAGGAAACCTAGCGTATTGTAAATGTATTCGCGGGAAAAATCTTGTATCTAACAATATTACTTTGGATCCAAACATTCTCAATGAATTTTATTGCACCATCGCTGAGAGACTGACAGAAAATATATGAGTGAAATCCATATCACTGACTCATGTATTAGCTAATGGATACAATGAAGAAAATAAAAAATAAAACCTCTTGCAGAATTGATAACATTTCAATAAATATTCTTGAAAACATGCCGCTTTTCGCTCTCGGAATGCTGGTTCAGATCATTAATGACTCTTTCTACACGAATTATCTGAAAGCAAGTCTTGTGATTCCTCTTCATAAAGTGGGAATACAACGAATCCATCAAATTTTCGACCAATTTCTCCTATTCCGACCTTGGGAAAAATTATAGAAAAGCTAGTCAAAATCAGGCTGATGAATTTCATAAATGTACATAACATTCTGATGCCTCAACAATTTGGCTTTCAACCACGAAAAAGCACAGACCATGCTGTCTTCTCGTTTCTGAGAGAGCTTCACAGTAAATTGAATCAGGTGGAAGTTTGCGCAGCAGTATTTTGTGACCTTTCGAAAGCTTTTGATTGCGTAAATCATGAAATTCTGTTGCGCAAACTCCAACACTATGGTTTCAGAAATCAGAGCCTAAGTTGGATTCAATCTTACCATAGTGAGCGATCCCAAATTGTAAAATTAGTTACGATGTCTGAAACTAATTCGGTTAACCATGGTGTGCCACAGGGCTCGGTATTTGGACCTATCCTGTTTTTATTGTACTTCAATGGATTTGGCTAATCTGAAGATTGATGAAAAATTCACTATTTTTGCAGCCTGATATTGAAGTAAAAAACCTGCACACTAAAATTGTCAATGATATTTCCGTTGTGAAGGGGTGGTGTGACTCGAATTTGCTTTCTTTTGATATAAATAAAACCAGCCTCTTATCGATCAAATGCAATCACCAGAGATTCAAGTGGGTACTGACATTTTCATTGAAGGGACAAAATACTAAGTTTCTTGGTATTCATCTGGATGACAAACTCAACTTTGAAAATCATGTAAAAATATTGAAAAAAAAATTGGCATCTGGGTGTTATGCTTTGCGGGTAGTGTTTAGAGAACTGGGTCTGGCCACAGCGAAAGTACTATATCATGCTCTGGTTGAGTCACACAACAGATACGGAATACCATCCAGGGATATCTGCAATTATCAAAATTTCCATTCGATTTTCATCCTCCAGAAGTGAGCCATTCGATACCTCCACAATGTTGGACCCAGAGTATCATGTAAACCTCTTTTCGTAGAACACAAAATCCTTACCCTCTTTATTTATTCTTGAGACTGTATGTTTAATTCACAACAATAAATCGTCATATGATATGGTTGTTAGTTTCACTCGCCAAAATAACAATTTAACAAAAAAGTCACTGATTTATAATGCTGTTAAATTGTGATAATCATCTTCCGGTTACTGTCAGAAATATTGTCTCTCCAGGAGATCTGTGAAACAACTTCTCATCGAAGAAACATTCTACGATGTTCAAGAGTATCTTGACAAAGATTGGAATAGTTTGAGTCGAATCAAAATTCATTTGTATATTCGGTTTGTTCATTTATATCTATTTTTTCTTTTATCTATACACATGAGTTTCAATTCATATTTATAATATTGTTCTATATTTTTTTTAATAATAAATAATGTTTATTCAGGTTCAGATCACAAAAGGTAACAAGAAGGTGATACATAAGCTGAATAAACATGGTAGAAACCACAGAAGCATCACATGTTGCTTGTATGTGGAGAAAATATATTCAAAGCAAAATTAAAATATTGTATAAAGTTCACATAAATATTGAATTTAATTATAGATAAAAATAAATAAATAAAGAGTGGTGAAGATGAATTCGCATATATAAGTTAATATAAAAGCCTGACTATCCATTTTAATTTGCAGATAAAATCAAACACTAAATTCAAGTAAAGGTGGTAATGGTTAAGTATATAACAACATTCAGTCCACATACAAATATATACATGTACATTTAAAAGAAGGTAATTATAGATTAAAAGTTCCAGCATATAAAATCACAATTTTAAATCTAACAAACTGAATTTTAGTTTGATAAATAGAAGTGGACAAATACATTTCAGAGTTGTAATGTAAGTTCAAGTTATTTGTTGAAATAGAATGCCCAGACTTTTCAGTGAAGAGCGGTGTGGAGTTCTTTGGGCCGCTTTGCTAGTTTCAAATTTTTTATGTTTCAAGCAAAGTTTTAGAAATTGTAAATTTGAATGGACGCTAGAATTTTTATTTAAACTAGGACAAAAATTCAAAACCTTATTCAATAATGATTCGTTCTGTAAATAACTACAACAATAAAACAAATACAAACTTATAACAATCTATTTACAAAAATTTACATCTCCAAATTCAGAACATTTGAATACAAGAAATTTATTTTCTTATTCCAATGTAGGAAACTAATATTGTTTTTCTTTGCTGAACTGTCGGTTTTTTCGATGACGATGTACCTTGATTGTATTTTTTCCTTGTCTAGCACTTAGCTAAACTACACGAAGTGAATTGGCTCGCAATCAGGGGGTACTTATGGCTGCTGGGCTACCGATCAGGTTAACACGAACATCAGCTTTTGGTCCATCAAGTGTGTTCTCAGCGATTTAACATGAAAACAATATTGTTTGTATCAGAGTTTGATATACAAAAATTTATATTTCTTGAAACTTGGAATCTTTACAATACACTCCTCAACTCATTGTTGTTACAGTTGAGTGTAATCTCATCAAGAGATTATTACTTAAAATTAATTGGGTATACAAATGAATAATATCCAATACTGAAATTGAAGAACTATTTTTAATAATTCTTATGATTTAACAAAAATTGATCTTTGCTTTATGTATGGAAGAGATGTTTTTTTCTCTGATCTTGAGCAGCCAAGATATTTCGTTATCAACAATTAAAATTCAGAATTTGAGACAATCAAGTTTGTTGAATTTGATTCACGAAAATGACTTCAATTTCAGCGATATTCAAGAAACGTATATGAGAATAAATGTTTGACCTGTCGTCAAATACTTCTTCAAAAAGGTTTCTGAAAATTCAAAGAAAATTCCAAATTTCAAGTACCAAATTTATACATGAAATATACATATTAAATCACTTCAACCACATCAAAACCACAGCTTGGTGATTATCGTTACGAAATATGGAACCATACCAAAGATATATATAAAAACTCATAAAATATATACATGTGGGATTCGTAATCCTGACAGAATTCTTCAAAAATATATAGTGAACGACACTGCTATTTTTAGTCAGATTGACCTAAATAAACCTAATTACTGTTTTCATAACCAAAATGCATAGATAACTTCAGATTCTTCCCTTATGAAGAATTATATAACGTTCTCTTAAAAATTATTTGAATGTGACATATTTGATATATCTTCGGTCCAAACATAAGTTCTCACTCACCTTCCTTGATATCACTATTCACTGATTTGAATTCGTATTCGCGGAGAAAGGAAAATGCTCTCATTCAATAAATTATTTCAATATGGCATATTCTACTCTATAATGGCCGACGAGCTTCAGAAAACATGTATCTTAATTGCCGTAAGATCAGAAAAGGGACGAGAATGTCACATGCATCTTGTTAAATATCCACTTCCTGTCAGATCATTTGCGACAGCTCTTCTTCTTTTAGCCGTAATGATTGTTCCATTACCGACGGTTAGATGTCGCTAAGAATGATCTCGAGCATAGAGTATATAAATAAGAAATGTAACAGATATATCGTTACAGAGTCGAACAATATAGCAAAGGTACGTATGGTTTTTCTCATCTACACAAATAGATGTAGAAGTTCATGTCTTTGACTTTGAAGAATATATCTTTTCAAATCTTTTTTGAAGCGATTGATGTTTGTAATGGATTTCGGGTATGTTGTTGTACAGTTTAGGCGCAAAATAATTATATGATCTTTGTGCAGTGACCTTGACCATTAGAGGTGTAATGTACTGATCTCTCTGACGTGTTAGGTACTGGTGTGAAGGGAGCAACGCTGTATGTTTACTTGTATGATATTTAGTGCTAGAGCATAAGAAGTACAGCTGTCTTATATCCATCGTACGAGTTTCGATGTATAAACTGTCGAAAGAATACTTGTTATTTTTTGAGATCATTAGCTTGAGGAAACGCCTTTGCATAATTTCAATCTGATGAATATGAGTATTTAACGCTCCTCCCCAGACTGCTATTCCGTAGCGGATATGACTTTCCACTAGTGCGTAGTATGTTTTGAGGCTCGTCAGCGGTAGGAGTTCTTTTAGTTTCCTGAATTTGAATAAGATGGTCCTCAATTTATTGACGGTGTGTTTAATATGGAGGTCCCATTTCAAATGTGTGTCTAAAATTATTCCCAAGTATTTAATTTTCTTTTCAGGAAAAATGTGGAGGGGTGTATCAGTTTTTATCGTTAGTTGATCGAATGGGGGTGCTCCAGCTGTATTACAACCGAATGGTAGGTAGTGTGTTTTATCAATATTCACCGTTAGTAACTTTTTATCCAGCCAACATTTAATAGGGGAGAACTCTGTTTCTACTTCAATTTTTAAGGAATTCCAGTTGTCCGCTTTATAAAAGATTGCGGTGTCATCTGCGAAACCAACTATGTTTCCGTTTCCTAATGTAAAAAGTCCGTTGATATATATATTGAACAATGTCGGTCCTAGCACGGAGCCTTGAGGTACTCCACAGTCGATCCCCTTATAACTGCTCAATATATCATCAATTTTTACTGCTTGGCTCCTTCCTGTTAAGTAGCTCTCGAATAGTTTCAATGTTTTGCCCCGTATCCCAATATCTTCCAAGGACTGAAGTAGAAGATGATGACTGACAGTGTCAAAAGCTTTCGAGAGGTCTATGAACACACACAGACAGGTTTTGCTTTCATTCAAAGCTTCAGTTACTTTTGAAGTCAAAGTGAGTACAGCATCTTGGGGCGAAATTTTTTCTCTGAATCCAAATTGACTATTAGAAATTAGTTTGTATTTGTTTAGGAAAGAAACGAGTCTTTTTTTGATGATCTCAAATATTTTCGACAGATGAGTAACTAAGGAGATAGGGCGATAATTTGTCATAATAGACGTATCCCCTTTCTTAAACAATGGGGTAATAATTGATTTTTGAAATTCTCCTGGGTAAACACTTTTCTCTACACATCGGTTGAGTATGTGAGTGAGGGGATCTAGAATGTAAATTGATATAAGTTTTATATTTTCTGCTTTCAGATCATCACAGACTGCCTTATTATTTTTCAAGCTCAAAAATTGTATTTCTTATTTCCGTTCTGTCAATTGGTTCAAAAAGGAATGAATTTGATATCGATGTTCTCTTTATTTCGTAATTTGTGTTATGTTTGATCTTGCTAGCAAGAACTTTACCCGTTTCTACAAAAGCTTTATTGAATGCATTTGCAATGTACATTTTATCAGTCAATATCAAATTTTTTGTGGGATGTTTAATTTTATCTATTACAATTTTTTTTTGTCCTAGATATTTATTGAGTGACATTCCATGGAATTTTTGAATTATTTTGGTGTTTATCGATTTGTTTTTTATAAAAGTTAATTTTGGCTTTTTTTATCAAAGATGTAAGCTTGTTTCTGTAGTTTTTATTTTTTTTTTTTAAATGATTTGATTCAACCATTTTAAATTTTACGAATTATTATATTAGGTGTGTGCCTTGTTTTCCATTTTTATTGCTATTTTTATGGTTGACTATATTCTATATTTATATTTTTACCAATTATGACCTAATTTTGATATGATTCGATGTCCAGTTTGTTTTAATTTGTACTTTTTGACGATTTGAGTTTTCACCTATACACATTTACTTGTATCGTTTTTTTAATGCTTTGTCATTAGGGATTGATTCTTTCTGACAATAAAGTATATTTTGATTTGATTTGACTTCTCTAGACTCCAACCAGATAAGTCGGCACCATATAAAAAACTTTTTATTATTTATTTTACGAAAAAAAGGTACTCCTGATAAAAATTGTTTTTTCAGTGCATCCTAGATTAAATGTCAGCGTGTAGACAAATTGATGATACACATAAATTGTCAGTGTATTCTAGATTAAATGTTGATCTGTGAACGCAAATTATCCATGCCAATATAGAGAATAGTTGGTAAAAATAACAAAATCTGTTTTTTCATGATGTATGGATAATGTTGGATATCCGATCGTAGTATTCAATTAGGATCAAGTTTTCCCCCCAATGAAGAGTAGAGCTCGCACTTTACATCATTTCCATGTTTTTCTATTTACCTCTCTCTCTCTCTCTCTCGCTATGTATATTTCAGGTCATTGACGGCCGTCACGAATGAAGATACTATCAGGATCAAATATGACAACGAAACGAAAAGCAAACATCACTCTATACACCATATTCGGGGATTATGGGTCGTGTAGTAAATACGTTTCGAAAAAGACTGTATTCTTGCAGAATTTTTTCGAAATGCATAATTAATGCCTGGAGCACATTTAACTCAATTACGGCTGCGAGTCGAATTCGTTGCGAATTTTGACACGTACGAAGATAGTATTAACGCACTAAAGACTGACTCTGTATTTCAAAATTTAGTGAAACCCTGCTTTCTTTTCGTTGATGACAACAACGACGACAGCGGTGGCAGAATCACGACTTTAGGCACATTTCACGGCAAGAATTGAGTATTGGTTTGGTTATTTCATGTAATTTAAGGCATTCAAATCGCAATTTATTGTTCTACGATAAAGTTGGAGGGCGGAGCTTGATGAATTTAGATTATATGGGTGTTCTCCTTTCATTTGACACCTCACTTGCTATGATAGGACGGAAACTGGATTTTTTATTTTTTTAATCGATTTTCAAGTGCCAAAATAGCTCAAGTACATCGATTCACATTGCCTCGTTGAAAATCAGCTGAATCGGGGATATCGACCTTTTTGGTACACCCTGTATACGAAATGTATATGAATTTATGTATTCCATGGTAATTTGAGCCACTCTGTATATTTGATTTTTGTTTCTTTCTTTTCAATGACTGCCAACCATGTTTTTTTTTTCCAATACGAAATGGTTATGTTTTTCCCCTGCAACAGGCGGCCATGTTTTTTTTTCAATAACAGACGGCCATGTTTTCTTTTCAATAACAGGCGGCTATGGTTTTTTCCAAGACAGACGGCCATGTTTTTTTCTTATGAAGCGGCCATGTTTTTTTCTCTTACAAAACGGCCATATTTTTTCCGATGACAGGCAAACATGTTTTGCCCGATGACAATTGGACATGTTTTTTCACTATGACAGGCGGCCATGTTTTTTCCTGGCGCCATGTTTTCTTACAAGGGCATGTTTTCCATGACAGGCGGCCATGTTTTCAATGACAGGTGTTTTTCTTACAGTGCCATGTTTTTTATGCAGGTGGCTGTTTTCAAATGTTCAGCTATGTTTTCACTATGACAGTCTGCCATGTTTTTCCGATGACAGGTCCGTTTTTCGATGACTGGTGGCCATGTTTTTTTCCGATGACAGGTGGCCATGTTTTTTTTTTCTCGAATTTTTTTTCGGCATGTTTTTCCAGCTGCCAATGAAACACCCTGTCTATCTTTACGCTCCGCACACTCTCATTTCTCTCTCTTGTCTGAAATGAACCCAACGAGGTGGGCCAACCCCCAAATTCCAGGCCCAACCCTCGCATTCGCACCCCACTGACAGAACCAACCCTGTACCCCACTCGCAGGGCAACCCCCAAACTTTAGGACCTTGCATCCGCACCCCACTGACAGGATCAACCCCCGAATTTTCCCAAGGCCCAAAGCCACGGGCCAACCCCGATTCACCCACGGGCCAATCTCCAAATTTCCCACAGACCAAAGCCACGTTGAATACTGAATTCATTTCGTTGATAGCCCTCTATGTATAGCAAACTGACACATACAAGGCCATTCTAGTCGTTTTCGATAGACAATACTGCGCCATTCTAGTCGTTTTCGATACACAATACTGCGCCATACTGCGCCATTCTAGTCGTTTTCGATACACAATACTGCGCCATAAACCCCAATTTGTCCACGGGCCAAAGCCACGGTGGGCCAATCCCCCAAATTTTCCACGGACAAAGCCACGGTCCAACCCTCACATGTCCCTTTGGGCCAACGTCACGGTTAACCAACTCAACCCGACACAGCCCAACTATGGCCGTTTGCACCCCACTAGCTGGACCAATCGCCGAAATTCAGCCGTTGACGTCCACATTCCGTCGCCAAACCGAACGCCTTATCTCAGCACAGGCCGTTTGGCGGTGTCTTTTCACCCCGTTCCAGGCCAGACCGTCTAAGTTTGCGGCCATTCCGTCACGGGCCATGGCCATTCCCGTTGCCGCCAACCATATCTTTGAAGTCTACGGCCCTCTGCCAACCGTATCTTTGAAGGAGGCTTTCGGCTATGGACCACCGGTGAAAACTATCCAACGGTGTCTTGAAGTCTGCCGTTACCATTCTGACTTATGACGTCTACCAACTCCGCCAGGATTCCGTCACGGAACACGTTCCCCGGTGGGCCAACCCCCCAAATATTCCCGTGGGCCCACAGACACGGACCAACACACCTATGCCACGCACCACTGTTTCAGCGACGTACGCACCCGCTAGCAGATTCAATCCCCGAATCCGCCACCAAACCTCCCCGCGTCGCGGCCACCCCTCATGAACCATGGCCCATCCCATCACCGCCAACCATATCTTTGAAGTCTTCGACCCCCCCACCAACCGTGTCTTTGAAGTGTACGACCCGCCAACAGACCGTTGAAGTATACATTCCGTCACCAATCGACCCGCCAACGTTGCCACTCACATGTGATGTTGCCGTTTTTCACCCTTTTAAAAAGTCGTAGAATCTGGGGAAATTGATATACCCAGAATCTGGGGGAAAAAAAGTGACCCCAAGTCACCCCCTTCCTTCTGATACATAGTAATAGTAGTAATTTATTGAAATAAATAAATCTAATTTACAAACAATCATTCACATAATCATTAAAGCTACAGATAATCTAATAATTCTGAAATAAATAATAATAGTAATAAAATATTAAACAGTAATACATGAGATTGATGGCAACTATTATTTATAATTCACTATTTCATATCTAATATTCAGTTGATGAAAAAGTAAATGGAACTTCTTGATTAGGTTCCTTACACAATATGAATTGAAAAAATGATAGAAAAAAAAAATATATATATATACAGATTACAAAGAGAGAGAGAGAGAATAAAGTCGCATGGAGAGAGCATAACGCTTTTTCCTTACGTGATGATAGATCTCCATATCGAATTACATTCGGAGTTGAATAAAAGGCGTAAAGAACTTCGTTCCTGACGGGGGTTGCCCGACCGCAAACGATTTTTTTTATAAATTATCTTTTTTGCATACTTCCCAAAATACATAAATGAACATATTTCATTGGAATCCATTTAAATGATATTTCCAATTAACACTAATTCCATGATTTTCAGGGAGGGCATTCCAAGGCAACCATCGAATTCTGATCCTGGTTCTTCTAGTATTGGCCCGAATAGACTACCCTGTGCTTCCTCTCCGGAACAAGTTTCAGAAAACAATAGCATGCGCCAACCTCTACCCTCTTTTTATGCAACCTTCAGTGGCCACTATAATTTCACAGGCTACTTATATTATGCGATTAAAAATTGAGAAATTTCCATCAGTGTTCCCGATCACTGGAGTTTTCACAAATTGGAAAATCAATAATATTTTCTGAAGCAGCATTAAATAAAATGGATTTTCCTTTTCTAGAGAAAACAGTAGTTTTAACAAATACATCTGTGTATGCTGGAGCTTTCAATAAGTCTGTTATATAATGGACACTTTGTCTACTGTTGAGGACTTCCAAAACTATTAAAGAAAAGTTGACATGAAACAAATTTGCCGGGGACAAGGTACCTCTTGTGAAATTTGTATTTTCCCTAGGGCAAGTGAATGCAGAGTGTTCTGTCAACAAAAGTATATTCTGAAGAAAAATCCTGAGAAAAAGAGGAAATCTGTTGTTGCCAAGAAAATCAAAATCAAACAACAATACTATCTAAGAAAAAATCTATTGATTCAATCAAAATCTACCAGCTACTCAACAAACTATGATTAAAATATGTTACATGGCAATCAAATGTAAAAAGAATGGAAAACGATACACGTTGGATTTGATTTATTCCTGTATCTTAATGAAAATAAAAAGCCTCTACACTCATATGAGGGAAAATGATAGTCTACAATTACCAGATCCCAGCACACTCTCAAGGTAAATTATATCAATGTTCCAGGCTTTCATATATAATTTTAATCATTTTTCAAACTGGTTATTCAAAAAAGACAAAATATCCCATTATGTACAGAATATTTTATGAAATAATTAACAAGCTTATTGAAAATTAGTTGAATTGAGTCAAATAGATGGTCCTTTGCATGGTAAAAACAATTTCAATTCAGTTATTTCAAACTATAGCCTGTCTAAACTCTAAAATAAGTTAGGGTATACACTAGAAGCAGAACTAATTGAATAAACAAATAAAACGAGGAATTTTATTTTTTCTAGATATATAAGTAATATAGATGGCAGTATTGGCTTTCGTAAAGAAGTTTTCCTCTACTGAAAAAAAATCCAAATATTTAGCTGAATGGGAAAAACATGGATGTCTATTGATTGATGAATGCAAGATTACTGCAACAAAAAAAATTAATAAAAATCGAATGGATTTGGAATTGGATTTGTTGATCTGGGCAATCACACTTCAAACAAGATAAGCTTGGGGATCATGCTCTAGTTATCATGTTCCAACCATTTGCTGGTCATGGTCTGTAAGCATTAGCTTGCTTTTTGAGTGGAGATGTTACAGGCAATATACTATCCAAAATTATTCTGGAGTGTGTCATTCTCTGTGAAAATGCTGGCCTATTGATTAATGTAGTAACAAGTGATGGTGCAACATGGAAGAGAAAAATATGGACACACTTGGGCGTTGAAAACAATTTAGAACCATGGTGCGAACATCCAATGGATTCATGCAGAAAATTGAGAATGTGTTCAGACTTTCTGCATTTAATAAAATGTTTGAGAAATAATTTGATCAAGAAAAAAGTATTCAAAACTCCCGACGGTTTAGTGGACTATTCCCCTTTTGAGAATCTCCTGGCTCATGAATCAAAAAAAGAATTCAGAATTGGATTTGAACTCACAACAAGCCATATATATCCAAACAACGGAGATTAGCCTTTCAGGTGAGATTCCTATATGGAAATATTAACAACGAAATTCAATAAAAACACCTTATGGTGGAAATAAATAATCTGAAATTACATGATTATTCTTGCCATTTTTTTGGAATAATGAACTCCAACAATCTGAAAACAAAAATAAATGGATCTGGGAATGTATGCAAGTGTAGAAAGGGCAAGAAATTACTTTGCCTCGATAAGTTACTGCATTTTCACTAATATGGAAAAATATTTAAACAGTCAGTAACTGGTGGTATTTTAGGTAATGCCCATCAAGAAAAAAATATTTAATTAAAATATACTTCTCTATCTGCTCTTGACGTTTCCGGAACTGTATCCATAACCTTTTGAAAAAATCTCATGGAAATGTATTGAAAAAAACAGTTCTCGCAATGTTTTTTTAATGTAATTTTTTTTGGCAAAACAGAATACAAGGTACTTACTAATTGAAATTTTTTCCATTTGTGAAAAATTATTTGGTGTACGCAGTAACTTTCAGAACAAAGTGGTTCCTTTCCCTTCTACAATTGTATCTGATCCATTTCATTTTTTTTTTCAAATTGTGGAAGGTTAAAATCCCAAAAATGTGTCAAGAATGAGTATTCTTCCACAAAAAATAAGCTTCAAACAATATTTACAGGATTATCATTTATAGTTATTCAGCAATACAACAGCATTAGCACTCCAAATATATCAAAACAAAGAAAATATCTTCAAAGATCCTAATCCCACAATAGTTTTATGTCAGAAACTGAATAGAGTGATAGACATAATGAACTCATCTTCACCAGATTCTGGATTAAAGTTGGATTCTCAAGAATATAAGGTAACTATCCACTTGATAATAATTATAATAATATATCAGATTTCCTTTAGGAATTTGAAAAAATACCAACTCCACCAATTAATTATTTTTTTACTCATTATAAATCGTGTATTGTTGGTTGCAGTCTTTGCTTGTAGAGTATTGATCTATTATATTTGTTTGAAGGGAAGGTGCTTTATATTTGATGAGTCAAAATGTTCTTGATTTGTAACTACACTACATTTTTTGGAAGTGTATTTTCAATAAATATTGAAGTTATGAATATTCAGTGTATATAACATTTCTTGATAATTTTTCAATGATATCAAATATTTTTAGTAAGACTTTTCAGTATCCTGATAATATGGTTTTATATTCTTCAGGATCTGGATGCATTTATTAATTACATGAATTCTTGGAAACAGTGCTCTCCACCTGAGATATTTTCATCAGATTCTACATATGATGGGATTGATTTCTACAATTTGTTGTACCTTGGATCTGACTAGGTATTTGTGTAGTCTGGGATTCAAATATCTGATGACATCCATAATAAATAAGGATCATTTAGAGGTAATTATATACTCTTGTCTTTTTTAACTATGATAAACTTGATTGGTTGGTCTTTTTCAGCACTTTCTGGCATGATGAGAGCCGCAGGTGGATGCACTACTCATCCTGAATCGATACAAGTTAGACAGATATTCAGATTAATGTCCTTATATTCACTAATAAAGCCACCTAGAGGAAGTAATGTGACTGGTGGTGAAATGATGAAATATTCTTTACAAATTGGTGACCTGAAGGAGAAAAAAAAAATTTATTTTTGACATTCAAATTGAAGAGAGTTTATTAGAAGTCGAGGAAGACTTTACAGAAGTATATGAAGCCTTTGCTTATTTCTGTGCATATGTCACCAAAAAGATGAAAGACAATTATAAATGTGTGGAATGTGTCAATTCCATACAAGGAATTGGAAATGAAACATTCAAAACACACATAAAAAATAAAAGTAGAGGATTCTTGACTTTTCCCTCAAGAAATATTATCCAATTTCTCCAGGAAGCTGAAGGAAAAATATCAGAGGTTTTTGAAGAAGACCTCAAGAGAAGTTCCCTTATAATTATTCTAGAAAAATTGACAAATTTCTCACCAAAACAACTTATTGGGTGTCAAAGTCATAATTTGGAATTCTCTAAAGAAACAATAAAAATATATTTGATATCACGATTGAGAATTTGTTGTGCTAAAGCATAAAAAAAAAACTCAATCATCGAAATGTAGGTTATTATCCAAATTGCCAGAATTGTGTTGAATGAGGTCTCTCAATCAAGTAGTGGGTCTTAATAATGGGATATCATTTGAAAATCCAAAACACCACTACACACTACTGATTTACCTTGAAAGATGGTGTTTCCGATAGAAATAAATCATAATCTATAAATTCAATTGAAATCCAATAAAATAAATAATTAAAATGTCAATGAACTGGTTTCAGATATAAAAAAGCTGTTTGTTCTGATAGTGTGTATACCGTATGATCATGAATCAATCTATGAATTTCAGCATTATTGGAACATGATTCAGCTAGAACAGTTAAATGTTTCAACAAATTTTTAATATCACAAACCAGTTCATTGTGATTCAAAGTATTAGAATAAGTGAGAAAATTGAATATGTTTGAGAATTGTAGCATTTTCTTATTAAATCCAGCAGCTAGAAGTAGATCAAATAAAAAAAAACTTTTTTTCCTTTCAATCGTACAAAAACTCCACTGAATTGGTTTTTAAATTTGTTCTTTCTTCCCAATAAATGATGCGTGAACCAATCCCAAATGAAATATGTTCATTGCAAGTGTCCTGTACAATATATGTATTTATATGAAAATATGGTGATGAATTGAATAATGAATCTGAATATTCACAGAACCACCATGATGAAAACAGGCCTTCTTTAAAACAGTTGAGTTTGGTTTCGATTAAAATGTATTTGAAGAAATTTTTAACCTGTATAATTTATTAGTTCAGTGTGGTTATAATTATACATACATCTCAATCAATTTCTATAATGATTATATATTTTTATAGCTGCAGATAAATACATTTCACATTGTAACGAAGTTACTATTTTCCCGCTATATTTATCAGCCAAAATCTCCCTGTAAGGATTTAAACTCCTCTTGAATGTGATAATAGGTCTAGAAATACCATTCGTGTTCGTGATAAATCCGTGAATTACACCTACCCTAATAAACAGACTAAACGCCTTCCGAAAATCACGCTAATACCGCGAGGCATATATAAATAGTACGCGCGAGTATTACCTGCGCTAGCCAACAACTATCGAGAAAACATTTGTATCAAACCAGGTAGGATATTTACATATACGGCCGAGATAATTCAGTCGTCCGCCAGAGGCCAGAGAGTACAGTTGAGTCGAGACAGAAGTGCACGCCGCAAGCTGACGTCACAGCATGATTCTACGAGCTGGGTAATTATACTATGGAAATATATTAACGGCGCGCGCATATAAGTCGGTCGAGAGGCATTCGCAAAAGAGGGAGAAGCCGGCTGTTGTTCCGTTTTGAAATATTTCAAAGATTCAGTAGCTTGCCGAGCCTAGTAGAAGCAGTCACGCGTCCGACTAGTATTCCAGAGTGTGAGCCACAGCCCTAAGCAGTCCACGACCGTCCCGAGCTTTGCCGAAGGAGTGAGATAGGAGTTTGGGTAAATATTGTATATCGGAAATATTTTGTAAGTGCCCCAGGTGTGATTTGCGCTTGATCAAACCGTAGCCATCGGAGGTCCATGTTCACTTTATTGCGGCGCTGATAATTTTAGCCGTGTTTGAGATCCGATACGAACCACCACGTACGCCGAGTCCGTCAGCCCAGTAAATCAGACCCGGTGAGTCATTTAGTTTCCTTTACCATAAGAGCAGTTTTAGTAATGTGATACGTTTGGCTAAATTTAAAGCACGGGTGGAGGTCGCATAGAGGAGGTAGACATTTCTCACGTCTCAACTTCCTGCGCTCCGGCGTGACTTTGTAGACAGAGATGGGAAGCACGGGTAGAGGCCGCATAGAAGAGGTAGACATTTCTCGCGTCTCAGCTTCCTGCGCTCTAGCGTGACTTGTTGTTGAAACAGAGATAGGGAACACGGTTGGAGGTCGGCATAGAAGGGGTAGACATTTCTCACGTCTCAGCTTCCTGCGCTCCGGCGTGTCGTAAGTAGAAGTTTAAAACGATAGTCAACACGGTTGGAGGTCGCATAGAAGAAGTAGGCATTTCTCACGTCTCAGCTTCCTGCGCTCCGGCGTGTCGGTTTTTAAGGGATTCATGAACACGGTTGGAGGTCGAATAGAAGGGGTAGACATTTCTCACGTCTCAGCTCCCTGCTATTGAAATTAGTCGTTTTGGCCGTCCGTAAAGACTTGCATTTGATACCCGCTGTTGCCTTGCACCCGTACGACCCCCTTTTTTTCACAAGAGCTTTTGGTTACTATGTGTACTCCGCCTACGTAAACACCCCCTTCCGCTTTATGTCGATAGTTAGTGCTTGCCAGTCGTATTTTATGTAATAACTTCAGGCTGACATCAGCCGCCCTGACTGTATTTCTATTGTTATTTAATATACCTGTTTATCCTGTTTTTAGAGTATTCTTTCATTTACCAGCTCGAGTAGAATTTTAACATCTAGTGCGCAGTCGCCACCCAGGTTCGAAACCTAGTAAAAGGCAATGAAAGCCTGCCTTGCTGGCCCCGTCACATTGTCACGACTATACTGACCCCTGGAGTGTTTTTCTTCACTGAGACTGCCCGGAGCAAAAGTGGCCTTTTCCACTATAAACCAAAAGGTGGCCCCCAGGTAAGACCGAGAACAGTGATAGGCGCCAAAGTTTGATAGTAGGGGAAGAAACCCCTTTACAAATTGGCGCCCGAGCAGGGACCGTTCGTATAGTATACCGAGACCTGTCATTTTTCTTCGACTTCGACTGAAAAGAGAGTCAATATGCCGAGTGACCCCTTGTTTAATAGGTTTTCGGGGGAGTAGAACCGATTACCGTCATCCGTTTCCTTTTCAGGTTAACCGTTCACGAGATACGTGGGTGAAGAGAGAGAAAGCAAGCTCGTACGATAAAGACAGTTGGAAATCCGTGGAGCTAGTTCCGCAGGGTGTATAGAACCGAAATCCGTTGAAGGCTACCGACCTGTCATTTTTGACCGATTGTCAAACTCGGCTCAGAAGAGAGCCAGGCGTCCGTCCGATACCTCCTCAACGAATTATCGAGTGCGCTGAAGCGCTCTCCGCCATCCGTTCATCAATAGGAGGTACGGTTCTCAAGATACGAGCACCAGACAGGAAGTTGAGTTTCGACTGTGAGACAAGTAAGACGTACGAGTTCCGAGTATGTACCCAAGATGCCGACAGGACAAGGAAGCCCCATCAACGTGCCTGTAAGTACCGCAGGTCCCGCCGGATGCCCACTACCGCTGAGTCCAGGTGCAGGAGGTGACCCCAACGACACCCGCGTCGGATGGGTACACCAGCTACGAAAGGAGGAGCTAGAAACCGAGCTCGCTAGATTTTGCTTGGAAACAACAGGCACCGTCGACGGGAAGCGAAGGCGAATCGTGAAGTTTCTCCGAGAAGGACGAGCAACATCACCCGCACCGACCGTCACCAATCCGTTTCCGTTCCCCACGACAACCGCACCGCCGCCAGTATTACCCACAATCACAGTGACGAGCACTGGAAACCCGATCATGAGCAACGTGCTCACAGGGACCCTAGTGGGAGCACAGGCCGCCCCACTGCCACCTACTACGAGTGTAGGGATGGCACCACTGAGAGTAAAAAAGGACTGGAGAGTGACCTTTAATGGGACCAACGACCCCGCCGTCTTCCTCGAAAGAGTGGAGGAGATTCGAGAATCTCAAGGCATCCCAGCAGACCGCTTCCTACAAGCTATGCCAGAGTTGCTGGAAGGAATGCCGGCCCTCTGGTTCAGAAACAACCGGGCATGCTGGTCGAAATGGGGAGACTTTTGCACCGCCTTTCAGGACTTCTTCTTTCCCGTCAACCACCGAATTGACCTGGAAGCGGCCATCAGCAGGAGGACAGACAGCCTGAGAGGAAGTACGGCAGCCTATATCACCGATCTACAGACTCTGATTCGCCGCCATGGTGGAATTCCGCCAGATCAGGAGTTAAACTGGCTGTACCGCAACCTACAGCCAGAGTTCCGACGTGAAATGAAGAGGACGGACTTCAACATCGTCCATGAGTTCGCCAAAGCTGCCAGAGAGTACGAGCTTTTGCGAGCCGAGATCGAACAAGCTCAGAGAACGACACCAGCGCCGTTTTTGGCACCATACCGGACCCCATCAGCCCCACCAGTGGTCACTAGGCTTGCCCAACTAGCTACACCGCCCCCTAGGAGCCCAGTAGCCTAGCCAGTCCTGAGCTAAGGCAGCCCAGTCAACCGCCGCCCAATCGAAGGAACCGAGAATGTTGGCGATGCGGGCCGGCAGGGCATTTTAGGAGCCAATGCCAATCAGCTCCCAGGATATTCTGCTTCCGATGCAAGCGAGACGAAGTAATGTCTCGTGATTGCCCGTGTCCACGACCGGAAAATCATTGGGGCGCTGCCATGACTTGAGGCAAGTGCAGCACCGCCCCCATGACGCCTCACCCACCGCCAACATCGCTACCGCCGACCACCGACCGCATCTTTCCGTCAAGATTCCCGGTGGCACCGCTGAAGCGCTGATTGACACAGGTGCCGTAATCTCCTATGTCGGCGACAGGATAGCCAGGCAGTGGAATCTGCTAGGAGTACCGAAAACTCCAACTGCTACGAGTTCCGCCCGACTGGCCGATGGAGAAACCGTTACCGTCCCCGCAACGTATTACGTGGAGATCCGAGTTGGAGAACACCGTTTCGAGGAATTTTTTGGACACCTGAGTGGACTGTCATCCGATATGGTCCTAGGAATGGACATATTGAGGAAAAGGCAGTTTGGACTCGACCTAGGATGTGGCCAAATCTTGGTAAAGAACCAACCCATTGCAATGGAAGCTCGGCCCGAACCATGCTTCCCCATTGGAGTTACTGAGCCAAGACCGGCCCTGACACCATCCAGAGAGGAAGAGGACCACTTTCAAGACTTCCTACAGGACTAATTACACCCATTCGAGGAAATTCATGGGGTAACGCCGCTGGCGGAACATAGGATCCGTCTCCTAAATCCAGAGCCAATAAAGCAGCGATACCGACCCCAGAATGCAGGATGTAATCAATACCGAAGTTGACAGAATACTGCAGGAGAACATCATAGAACCCTCCGGGAGCCCATCGAGCTCGCCAGTAGTCATCGTGCGGAAGAAAGATGGCAAGCCAAGGTTCTGCATCGACTTCCAGAAAATCAATTCCGTCTCTATGAAGGATGCTCACCCGTTGCCGTTCATCAACGCCATTCTGGACAAACTACGCCGCGCCCGATATATTTCCAGTATCGACTTGCGACAAGGATACTGGCAGGTCGCACTATCCGAAGACAGTAAACCGGTGACCGCCTTCACTGTTCCTGGCCGAGGACTATTCCAGTTCCGAGTTATGCCGTTCGGCCTCCACGCAACATTTCAACGACTGATGGACACCATTATCGGACCGGAAATGGACCCATATTGCTTCGCATATCTGGATGATATCATCGTGTTAGGAAACACGTTTGAAGAGCATCTCGCTAATGTGCAGGAAGTGTTCCGTCGCCTTCATGCTGCTAACCTGCGAGTCAATCCAGAAAAATGCCAGTTTGGGAGGAGATCACCCAAATATCTCGGACCTCTAGTGACGTCAGAAGGCATAGGACAGATCCCGAGAAAGTGGCCTCCATTGTGGAAGTAACAGCTCCCACCAACGTGCGAAGTTTGAGACGGTTCCTCGGAATGGCATCATGGTACCGACGATTTGTGCCGGCATTTTCTGAAGTAGCAGCACCGTTGCATCGGCTACCAAAGAAGAATCGCCGCTGGCACTGTGCACCGGAACAAGAAAAAGCCTTCCAGAAGCTGAAAACCTGCCTCACGGAAGCTCCAGTCCTCACCTGCCCCAACTTCGACAGGCCGTTCACCATGCAGATTGACGCATCCGATCAAGGCTTAGGAGTGGTCCTGACGCAGGCCACAGAAGACAACGAGCACGTCATCGCGTATGTTAGCCGATCCTTAAGCTCCGAAAAGGAATACCTAGCGATTGTATGGGAAATCGAGAAGCTACGCCCTTACTTGGAAGGATACCACTTCACGGTCATCACCGACCATCAGTCTCTCCGCTGGCTGAATTCCATCAAAAGCCCTGCAGGACACCTCGCCCGCTGGAGCATGTTCCTACAGCAATATGACTTTGAAGTCAAGTACCGCCGAGGAGGGCTGAATAAAGTGGCAGATGCTCTATCAAGAGATCCACTGAGTACGGAGACAGGAGAACATGTCGAAGAGATGACCGCGTGGAACCAGTGGCCGTCTGCACATGGTACGACAAAAAGAAAGAGGAAATACAACGAAGTCCTGAGATGTCTCCAGACTATTGTATCCAATGAGATCGCTTGTACCGCCATTTCTGGGACTCCAACGACCTGACAGAGCCAGAACTGTCTAACCCATGGAAAATGTGTGTCCCTAAGCCGACAAGGGTCAATCAATATACTGCAGGAGATGCACAATGCATCCACCGCCGGCCATATGGGCATTGCCAAGACAATAGCCAGGATTGCCGCTCGCTATTACTGGCCAGGCATGTTCCGCGACGTAGCCAAGTACGTACGGAGTTGTGAATCCTGCCAGAGATTCAAGCCGTCACAGATGAAACCAGCCGGCAAGATGCAACCCTCGACTAACCGCCAACCCTGGGCATGCGTCAGTACAGACCTGGTTGGCCCGTTACTCCGTTCTACCCGAGGAAATACGTTCCTGGTCGTGTTCCAAGACCGATTCACCAAATGGGTGTCGGCCTATCCGCAAGGCTACCGCCAAGGCCGTCACCCAAGCTCTCTACGAGGAGATCATTACCCACTTCGGTGTCCAAAAGTAGTCCTCAGCGACATCGGAACCCAATTCACAGGGCACCTGTTCGAGGATATGCTGAAGGAACTTGGAATCAACCACCGTAGAACACCGTCATACACGTCACAAGCAAACCCCGTGGAGAGGGCCAATAAGGCGCTCAAGACGATGATCGCCCAATTCTGTGACCAGGACCACCGGAAATGGGATTCACACCTAGCAGATCTACTGTTTGCAATCAATACCGCCGGCCAGGACTCCACCGGATATTCTCCAGCATTCCTGAACTTTGGAAGGGAGATGGAAGTACCAAAGGCGATATACAGACCGCTGGTACCACTCACGCAGGAAGATGAAGGAGAAATTAGCCAAGCCGAAGTCACACGGAGAGGCTCAAACACCTGCAGGAGACGCTTGAGATGTTCCGAATCAACCTTGCCAAAGCTTTCACCACTCAGAGCCGTCACTATAATCTCCGGCGCCGAGAATGTCGATGTCATGTGGGCGATCAGGTAATGAAGAAAGAGCATCACCTATCATCAGCCGAAAAAGGTTTTGCCGCGAAACTGGCTCCCAAATACTCCGGTCCCTATATAGTAACTCAGGTAATATCCCCCGTGGTATATAACCTCAAAAACTCCGCAGGCAAGCGACTTCTCAGGGTACACATCAAAGATCTACGCCCGGCCCATGGAATGGACTCATTACTCGACTAATCTATAGATTTTTTTCAGCAACAAACCATGTCAAAACGATGCGCGGGATAGCGCTGTACCGCCCACTCAACCATACATACCGCACCTTGATGGCACTAAACGTAAGAACAAAGAAGGACGAAGCATGAGGTCTTGTAAGATTCTGGCGAAAGAGCTGCCCATCCGTCGACCCCGAATTAGATTGTCAGCCGGACCACCAGCAAGGGCCCCGACATGACCAGTTCCCGTGTCCCACCAAACCCCTGTACCACGTTCCCTTATGACTCTGCCACCCCCTCCACCGCCGCTTGGAATAGCCGACATCCTATTACCGCCGCCCCGCACCACCGCAAAACTCCCCTCCCCAGCCCCGGCACCAAGTAACGCTCCGTCCCCGCCGCTATCCAACACCCCCCCGGAAAACCGGACGAGTCATGGACCCACGATCGAATAATTCGGGCACTTCAAAACAGGGAACGCAGCCCGGCGTTAAGCGAAGCCCTGCAGAAGCTCAGGCCACCCCACCGACCCACGGGTCGTCTCCGATACCAGCTAAGGGCTAACGACGGAACATCCATGAAAATCCTCATGGGCGCTATACGGGAGGCGGATGATATTCTATTCCCCGACTCTGAGTCCAAGGAAGAAAACGAGGAAACCCCCAAGGAAAAACTCCCGACTCCCCACAGAACCTAGCCATGGACAGCGACCGATCCGACTCGCCCATCCACCCCTACTTTTTGGCCCACCCCGAGGATAGTCCGTATAACGACGCCTTTTGGACCGACGAAGCCGCCGCTTGACGACAGGAAGCACCACGACAAGCAGCCACCGCCCCAGCAGCTCCGGAACCCCCTCTACCTGTCTACCTACCTGTCAACAGGGATCTGTGCTGGCGCTGCGGTCAAGTCGGGCACACACGCAACGTGTGCCAACAAAGACGACCCCTCCTGTTCTGCTCCCGATGCGCTTAAAAGATGTCCTCTCTCGGGACTGGTCATGCCCCAACCCTAACGGCAAGCAGGAAAACCCCCCCAACCGACCATGGAACTCCCCAGCCCCTTGCCACCGATGCCACTGTCCCGACCCGGCTCGGCATGTGTCCTGCCCTGATTGTGGGTGCCCACATTCTTTCAGCCGCCACTGAAACAACACCCCGGCAACCAAACAAGAGTTTTTTTTATTTATTTATTTAGAAATATTTAAATAGTACGCGCGAGTATTACCTGCGCTAGCCAACAACTCTCGAAAAAACATTTCCTGCGCTCCGGTGTGTCGTAAGTAGAAGTTTAAAATAATAGTTAACACGGTTGGAGGTCGCATAGAAGGGGAAGACATTTCTCACGTCTCAGCTTCCTGCGCTTCGGCGTGTCTTGATCAGGGAAAGACAGAGAGGGAGAATAAAAGCTAGGGAGGATAGGTTAAGCCAGCCCCACGTGGAGCATTACGCACTGCTATTGAAATTAGTCGCTTTGGCCGTCCGTAAAGACTTGCATTTGATACCCGCTGTTGCCTTGCACCCGTTTTTGAGCTTGCATACTAATCCGTACGCCCCCTTTTTTTCACAAGAGCTTTTGGTTACTAGGTGTACTCCGCCTACGTAAACACACCCTCATCGCTTTGTGTCGATAGTAAGTACTTGCCAGTCGTATTTTATGTAATAACTTGAGGCTGACATCAGCCGCCCTGACTGTATTTCTATTGTTATTTAATATACCTGTTTATCCTGTTTTTAGAGTATTCTTTCATTTACTAGCTTGAGTAGAATTTTAACATCTAGTGCGCAGTCGCCACCCAGGTTCAAAACCCAGTTGAAGGCAATTAAAGCCTGCCTTGCTGGCCCCGTCACATTGTCACGACTATACTGACCCCTGGAGTGTTTTTCTTCACTGAGACTGCCCGGAGCAAAAGTGGCCTTTTCCACTATGAACCAAAAGGTGGCGCCCGAGGTGAGACCGAGAACAGTGATAGGCGCCAAAGTTTGATAGTAGGGGGAGAAACCCCTTTACAACATATTTGGAAAAAAAGATGAAAGTTTTTGAGTTATTTTCAAATAAAGGTTAGGTTACACATATGATTTACAGTTGAATATACTGAAACTTTCATGTTACCAGTTTTCCCAATCGAATGAACAGTATATCGAAGAAACATATTATTCAGAATAAGACTCATAGAGTCTGCATAGAAATTTACAAGGTTAGTAATACACGAATTATTTTTATCTAGGGGAATTCTTATTCAGAATACAATTATTCAGTTTGGATAACAATGATGATCTAACTTTCTTGCTGGTAGAAATGAAAATAGAAACGAAAATTACATGACAAATGAAAGTATATATGAGGGGGTAAGATGCCAAGAGGTACAAGTGAAAATTCCATCATTTTGTGAGAACGCAATTTAAAGTTAAATTATTTTGATAAATTCCCCGAAGCTCTCCATCCGTATAATGCTTTTGTCACAGCTAAATCTTGGCACATTTCAACATTCACTTGTATCTCTTTTCCAGCAACTTTTGTTTATGTATTAACTATCTATAACCAACCTCACTCAGCTTTTTTTAAAGTAACTTCTACCCCTTGGCTTCTCACCCCCTCATATAGAATTGACAACTCTGAACATTGATGTTTTGGATATATCAGTAATAATTTTTCAACAACCACGAATAAAAGTTAATACATATTGACATTTTTGACGATTTGATCAATCGATCTCTTTATTGTTGCAGATGGTTTATCTCTAGTAAGAAGATCCAATATTGACGAGAAGTTATGATGGCTGGAGCCTTCTCCCTCACATTTCAAAATCTGTAGAATTCATATGCGATTTAGGATGGGACTTAAACACCACCTCAAAACCGTCTTCTGCCACTGTCAAAATTATAATTTTATATTTTAGCAGTTTGATTGTGTAGAAAACGATTTCTTTGGGACTCCACAATAATTGGAATTATATTCTAGGCTACTCTGGGTATAAACTATCAAATCTACATTTCTACAATTTTATTCGATGGATTCATTTTGGTTGAAGCAAGAAGTTTCATAAGTTTCCTCAAATTGGAAACGTTTTGTTTCTTGGAAGCCCCGATAGGATTATGGAATCATATAAAATTGTTGAATATATTCATCTCAGTTTTGGACATCTAACCTCTGTTGATAACATTTCAAGTACCTGGTAAAAATTTGGAAAGTACAGCGGAGATTTGCCTAGAAGTTTTTTTCATTAAAAGATTAAACATTATTTCTGATTCATGAATTCCATTTGCATTTCAGACTAATGCACTCTTATCAAGAAGATAACAAAACATCTGTGAAGTATATAAAGAAGGAATTGACAAATCTGAATATTTATGTTTTGGATATATCAGTAATCATCAACAACCAATAAAACTTAAAACATATTGACAATTTTGATGAATTAATCAATCAATTTATTTTTTGTGGATCACCTTTGGTTTATATCCAGTAAGAGGTTCCAGTATTGACGAAAAGTTATGATGGCTGGAGCCTTTTCCCCCTCCCCCACCCCCTCACGAACATCTCAAATTGTGCAGAATTCATATGCGGTATTGGAGAGCAGCAGGAAGGGGGTGACTTGGGCACGGTGGACTTTGGACCCTGGGACAATTCTATTTTTAGACAGGTGTGTGTGTCGGCTAATTAGTGGCCGTGGCACAGGTGAGTGAGTGTGCTGGCCCGTGGAAGAATTTGGGGGTTGGCTCACCGGGAAAGTGTCCCGTGACGGAATCCTGGTCGTATACTTGCTGTGTTGGTAGACTTCAAAGGTCAAAATGGCGACGGCAGATTTCGAAGACACCGTCGAATCACTTCCATCGGCGGACCGTAGACTTCAAAGCTGGTGGATCGCTTCCACCGGTGGCCCGTGGCAGGAACATCTCCTTGAAAGACCGAAATTCAGGGGTTGGTCCTGCTAGTGGGGTGCGGATGCAAGGGTTGGACCTGAAATTTGGGTGTTGGCCCACCTCGTAGGGGTTCCTTTCGGACAAGAGAAAGATAAGAGTGAGAGAGAGATAAGAGTGTTCGGAGCGTGGATGATATACAGGGTGTCTCATTGGTTAGAGAAAAAACATGGCCGACTCGAGAAAAAACAGGGCCGACTGTGCTCGAAAAAAAACATGACCGCTTTGTGTGTCACTTGTCATTAGAAAAAACCATGGTCGAGGTCATTGGAGAAAAAAGAAGGTTGTCTGTTGGAGGGAGAAAACATAACCGATTCTCATTGGAGAGAAAAAAAACATGGTTGGAGGTCATTGGGAAGAAAAAAAAATCAAATATACAGAGTGGCTCAAATTACCATGAAATACATGAATTCATATACATTTTGTAAACAGGGTGTACCAAAAAGTCATTGTCTCATATTCAGCTGATTTTCAACGAGCTAAAGTTAAACGATGTACTCGTACCATTTTGGTACTTGAAAATCGATTTAAAAAAAATCTAGTTTTCGTCCTATTATAGCAAGTGGGGTGTCAAATGAAAGGAGAACACCCATATTATCTAAATTCATCAAGCTCTGCCCTCCAACTTTATCGTAGAACGATAAACCGCGCTTTGAATGCTTTAAATTACATGAAATAACAAAACCCTATTCCAGGTTCTGTTTGAGATTCGAGTCCAGATATTCAATAAAACCTGAAGAATATCGCAGACCATGAACATTCTTCTACAAATAGACAGCATTCTGTCTATTTTCTTCGCTCAGCGAGCTAAAGCTTTCGTTTGGTAATAGTAAAAAATCGTTGCATTGATCTCCAGTCAGGATGGCAATCTCCTTTGGTTGGAAGACACCATCAACGACGAATGTTTGAATGTCGATGAACGCTACTCTCATATCGACGACGGTTGGCAGTAAACTAAACTCTTGTTAGACATTCAGTTCAGTTTCCTAATAATTTCGCTGAGTGGGAGGTGCTCGATGATGGTATCGTGTACGATGACGCAAAAGGCTCGTGTATTGTCGGGAAAACCCGTTGATGCCTCGATCTCCAGCTCAACATCGACACTGCAACTCTTGATGCTCTCGTCTTTCTGGACCAATCGATGACGAAAAATGTTTTGTTTGCAAAGTCGTCATAAGACAGGAGAGGTGTGTGGTGGTGGGAATTTTTGTAGCCGAATCCAAATTGCGTGTAATTGTGATAGGCTTGCGAAAAGTCCCCATTGGTGAATTGCGAATGCATCTTTTCCTTGGGGTAATTTTCACCGTTCAACGTCAAAGTAATATTCTCGATATTTATGTAACTGAATTTTGTGGGATCATTATTGGTGCTGTTATGCTCACGATTCTTCTGGAAGCACACAATAACGTATCGAGGACTTTCGACAAACGGCGAAGTTCTCACTGCCCACATTTCGGTGGTGGAACCGATCGTGAGAGTTGGCAACATGTGCAAGTCCCATTTTCTAAACGAAATCATAATAGAAGTGTCAGCTTTGATACCTTTCAGCAGCTGTAATTTGATGGCATCGCTGGGATATAATCGTTTGATTTCCAGTTCAATATTTTCAATTTCCAATTTAACTTCTGTAGGTATTGTAGCATCCTTCTTCTCGTCAATTTTGAAACAGTTATTATCGTTCCCAGCTTTGACCAATCGTATAGCATGCTTTCCATAAGAAACGTATCGATAGTCGTTGAAAATGTTCAAAAAGTGTCTGAGCGGAATGAACATGTTGAATGTCAGATGGAATTGATGGAAAGCGTCGACGAGAGACCGTTCAAGGTTAATGTCATAGACATCACTGAGGAACAGGATATAAATAACAGAAAAACAATGGATTATAATTTATTCGAACAATAATAACATTCATTTTGTGAACTAACATAACCAAAATACTGCATGGGAGTCCCATTGCGCGCATTCTTTCCGATGATGGATGAACATGGTAGACGAACTGCAGCCGAACAAACTTTATATTCCTAGGTCATTTATCCACACATCTAGAATTCTCAGCCCAGCATATGTATCAGATAATCCAAAGCTTTTGGGAAAGCGTCGACGAGAGACCGTTCAAGGTTAATGTCATAGACATCACTGAGGAACAGGATATAAATAACAGAAAAACAATGGATTATAATTTATTCGAACAATAATAACATTCATTTTGTGAACTAACATAACCAAAATACTGCATGGGAGTCTTGCGGCTGCGACATTCTTTCCGATGATGGATGAAACATGGTAGACGAACTTGCAGCTCGAAACAAACTTTATATTCCTCAGGTCATTTATGCCACACATCTAGTAATTCCCAGGGCCCAGCATATTGTATCAGATAATCCAAAGGAATAGCTTTCAATTCTGCATCGCACAAGTCTCTCAGATATATTTCAGACATTTTCAAGTAGAACTGAACACAACTGTATAGCTGTAAGTGAATTTGTAGATCGCCATACGATAAATAAAATAATAAATAAACAGAAAATTCAGGAATATTTTTCAATGTGCAGACACAAGGACATTGACGCCATGTATATATGCCAAACGTACTCGAAAATACCCAAACAACTGATTCGAGACAATTGCAATTTGATTGTGTTGTTCAAGCAGGATGAAATCAACATGAAACACGTATTTGATGAACACGTTTCGCCCGACATGTCATTCGAACAATTCAAACGTTTGTGTGCAGAATGTAGGCGCGAAAAATATGACACACTCGTAATTGCCAAGGATTTCGATTTGAATGCAGGTAGATATCGACATGGTTTCGATAAATATATATGCGTGCGTAAAGATTAGCATGCCATCAGTAAACATGAAGCCGCTCAGCAAAGAAGTTGACGTCATTCGGAAAAATGAAATCTCTTTATTGTCAAAGGAGATCAGAAAAAGACACGTAGCATACAAATTGGGTAAATCTGAAGAAGATGCATGGATAAATAAATTTTCGAACCTCTGTCCAAACCCCTCGAAGAAATCGTCAAGTCATCGAAGATTATTCGACGTCCTCCTAACCTCAAACGTATCAAGAAAGAGGAACTCAAAGAAGAAGAAGAACAATATCCAGAACAAACACAATTCCTTCCTATGGTGGACATTGCCGAAACACACGATGATAGTGATGAAAGCGTTTTCGATGATGCGGAACCATCGGCGGAAAAATCTATTCCAGAAGAAGAAATGCTCGAGTATTTGAGCAATATCCTCCCATGTCACAAAAATAATCCTCGAACACTGGAGTAAAAATGAAAAAGTCGATAAATTATACGGACCTGTTCATTATGAAGTTTCTTCTGAATGGTTTCTAGGCAAAAAATACATCGATATCGATAAAAATAACAATAACGTAACGGAGGTAAAGTATTTGAGAGGGACTCTAGGATCAGCTAATATTCTATGATGACCCCTCCTACAATGCAGAAGATTTGAATGCATATAAAACTATTTTAGAATTGACGGGGGCTCATCTGAATTCAGCAGGAATCATGAAGGGTAGTTGAAGAAGTAAATATACAGATATAATACGCCTATGTTCCGTCGATACACCACTGGCAAGGGACTCCTCCCTCAGCAATCTCATCACGATATGATGACCTTCAATAGCAAACCCATATAATATATTTACTGGGATGATCCGAACGAATTGTGTGAACAATTAAGGCTGCTGATAGCTTCGAAAGATGCCGGAAATACTTCTCACGACAACGAAATATTGGCCATAATCAATGAACTCCGAGAAGCAGGCATCATTCAATAAATAACTTGCTCCCTTATGTACATAACACATTTTCACAATGACTGTCGACAAGTTTGGACGTAGTTCCAATGGAAAGCGAAAACATATATCGAAAAGTGATGGCAGTGTATTTCATACAACACCAGACGGCGATATTGATTTTAACGATTTGAAATTGTGTAATGTTAAGAGACCTACGGACAAAAAAGATGCGGCCAACAAAGGATATGTGGATGATATCTTGGATGAATTTACGTATAAAATTGAACAACAACTCAAGTCTTCTCTCGATGCCACGAAATGGGCATCATGCATGTGAAAAGGCTATAAATAAACTGAACGTCACCACAAAGACTTTCGAGGAAAATCTAAAAACAATCAATATGAATTTCGTTGACATGGTTACAAAACATGATGCATACGTCGCTGAAACCCGTGATAGGTTGCAACAAATCAGAAATCAAATCAACACCATGACCAATAGAGAACAACAAGTGGACGATTCCATACATAACCTCAAAACTGGATTGGGGAACGTGAACAAAAAAATTATGAAATTTCCAGCGGTGGAACCGGAGGACTTAACGAATAAAAATTATGTTGATGGTCGTATAGCAAGTCAAAAACGAAACATTGATGATCTTGCTTATGAAGTATCGATACTAGATGCAGATATCAAGAAGCTAGTTCAAATATATAATGACTTGAGAAAACCTACCACTTAATTGTATACATGTATATTGAAATAAATAGTTCCTGAATGTGTGTCGTATCATTTATATTGAAACACCTTTCACATTACTACTCATACAATGACGTCATCCAGGAAGATCAAGTCACAGACGTCTCGACGTAGTCGGCGTACTCTAGGTACTTCATCCTCCTCCGAAAAGGCTCAGTTGGTGTTGGAATTACATCGACCAGCTCGAAAAAAATACACTCGACGTCATGCTCGTCAAAATCGAAATTTCAAACTCATTCTCGTGGTCATCGATTGTTTCTCGAAATTTGTGTGGACTCGACCGTTGAAAACCAAAACTGGCGTCGCAGTTACCAAAGCCGTTACAGATATTTTGTCACATACGAAACGGTGTCCGAAAAATTTGCAGACTGATCAAGAAAAAGCATTTTATAATGGAACATTTCAAAGTCTCATGAAAACACATCAAATCAATCATTCACAGACAACAATACCTGCTGGTATGCTTCCGAAAAACCGATTTTCCGCCCCCTTGCAGTTTACTGAATAAATACTCGATTCGTGGAAGGGGGTACCTTTGTACCTCCAGTTGAGGGTTTAAAGTAATTTTAAAATCTCCGCAAAGTCTAACTCCTCCCTTTTGTTTCAATATTGGTACAAATTTCAACTGGCACCAAAATATCATTATCGAATAATATTTTTAAGTCATCTTCTATTTTGGGTTTGACACTAAACGGAACAGGGCGCGCTTTATAAAACTTTGGTAGCTCCATGTTTCAATTTCAGTGACACTGTAAATTTGTTAAATTTGTCAAAATATTTTTAGAAATACGGCCCTTTATTTCAGCATCAACTCATCCGGGTTGATAGGAGAACTTATAATATTATTTAAATCATATTTGACTTTTTCTATTCTACCCATTCCTAAATTCAACATTGATAACCCGTTTCTACCCATCAATGGTGGACCTCCTTTTTTTTACCACATATATTTTCAACATATATTCTTTATTTTCGTAATTAATTTCAACTTCTACAAATCCCAGTGGCTCAAATGAGATTCCAACATAATATCTCAGTGACAAATCATTTCATGGAGTACTTTATTTTTGAAATGTTTCTGATACAATCTTTCTGAAATTACGGCATGAGCAAACCCGGAGTCGGCTTCAAAACAAAATGGAATGCTGTCAATCGTCAATTTAATGTAAATGGGTTTCACTTTTCCTTTATTATCAATTTCGATATTCTGCAAATTGAACATGTACTCATCGCAATTTCATCGGATTCGATAAAATTTTGGTTGACCTTCGAGCGATTACACATTGGTACCAAATGGCCTTTGTTACCTCATCGATTACAGTTGTTATTCCTAAACATACACTCGGAACTCCTATGATATTGTCTTCCGCATACATAGCACTTAGTTGAGTTCTGAAGCACTTCCTGAGGGATGCGCTTTTCGCTGATATGCATAGGGGGCGGCTTCGTACGCGGGGAACATTCAGATAGTACCTATATTTATAGCAATACGCATACAGAACTCAAGAAAACAGCTAGTTTTTCTTTAGAGCTAATAGTCTCATGACCACCAGAACCCTCGCCTTCCAAATGTGTAGCAATCAACTCATGCACTTCTTTAAATTCGTCCCTAGATAGTCGAAAATAATTCGTGAATATTTCTTCGGAGAATTCAGAAATTAACACAAATTCTCCGTGTGATTTTCTTTTACTCAAATAAGAGCTTTTCCATTTTTTTTTCTGGTTGCACTTTTTATCAATGATAATCTATATGAAAATTCGTTATCAGCGTCCGATTCTGAACTCAAATGTATCGCGTCCATCGCAATCGGCAACTGTGCGAGTACTAGCCGCTGAGCAAATGCGAACGCACCCGTGTCTACCAATGTTAGTGGGTATGATAACGTGAACGAGTGCGATCATGTGCGGCGGGCGTAAGAGGTTGAGTTAAGGGTGCCTGGATATCATCGTCGACGACCATGTTTCGACCTGTGTTGGACTTCATATTGGATAACGCAAAAAATGATGAGAGACCATACCTGAAAGTTGAGATCCTAGGTCGGAGCATCCTAGTTCTCTTAGATTCGGGGCATCAGCGACTATCTTGGGGATTAGGGGTTGGAAAATGGCGAAGGACTTTGTAGAACTGGATATATCACAGAAAATCTCGTGCACAGTTGCTAATGGAGAAGTTTGCCAAAGTATGGGGGAATGCGAAGTACCCGTGAGCTTGCGAGGAAGAGTGAAGTTGATCCGTGTACTAGTGGTACCTGTCTCGCATACTTTGAAAAGTCCATCATTGAAAAGTCCAAGAGTGCCTGGTCATCGCCGGTACTGCCAGTCAAGAAGAAGGATGGGAGCTACCGTTTTTGTGTAGATTACAGAAAATTGAATTATGTGACTGAAAGAGATAGCTACCCACTTCCGTACGTTTCCCATAAGCTAGATAAACTAAGGGACGCACACTATCTGTCTTCTCTGGATATAAAATCAGCATATTGGCAAGTTCTGGTGGCGGAGGACTCAAGATCGTATACGGCGTTCACCTTACCGAGACGATGCCTTTTCCAGTTTAGAAGAATGCCTTTCGGGCTCCATAACTCGCCGGCAACGTAGCAGCGATTGGTCGACAGAGTGCTGGGACCTGAGTTGAAACCGCACGTCTTTGTGTATTTGGATGACGTGGTGGTAGTCACACAGACTCTGGAGAAGCATTTATCTGTCATGGATGACGTGTTCAAGCGGTTGAGGAACGTGGTCGATAGAAATGGGCTCCACGTAGATCCCGATAAGGTTAAGGCGATGCTCCAACTTGCCATACCAGAGAACGTCAGGAGGTTGGTAGGCACCTTTTCCTGGTATAGGAGGTTCATTCCAGAGTTCGCCACAGTACTATCGCCCATTACAGCCCTGCTCAAGAAGAGTAGGGAGTTTGTGTGGTCCCTCGCTTGCGATGACTCTTTCGAAAAGATGAAAGAATATTATTTCAGCCCCAGTACTCAGTTGCCCCCACTATTCGCTTTCCTTTGTACTGCAAACCGATGCATCTGCTTTTGGACTGGGCGCTGTGTTGTCGCAGACACGCGGTGATGAAAATATGGTGATTTGTTACCTTAGCAGGTCTCTGACTAAACAAGAGCGCAACTTTTCTACCACCGAAAGGGATTGTTTGGCCGTGTTGTATGCGGTTGAAAAGCTGCGACCTTATCTAGAAGGAATCTCTTTTACTGTGATCACTGACCACTATTCCTTGGTGTGGTTGCAGAATCTCAAGGAGTCTGCTGGGCGATTGGAAAGATGAGCCGTGCGCATGCAGCAGTATGATTTCAAAATTATCCATCGAAAGGGAAAAGATCACGTGGTTCCAGACGCTCTGTCCCGATCAGTCCCAGTCATCGAATCGATCAATGGATAAACCGAGGAGGAGAAAGTCTAGGATAAATGGTATCTGCGCGTTCGCGATAAGGTTGGAGATATGGTCTAGGAATACACTAATTATAGTCAAGTAAGTATACTATAGGATATATTCGGAAAGACTGGTGCGGGAAAAGAATTGCTAAAGTATTTCGTTAACGTTAAAACGTCTTAGTCCCAATAACTCATCAGTACCTAATTTAATATTATTTTTCAGGTTTCCCTATGTCATAAACGACCTTTTGGGATTATGGAAACTTCCACGAAGGAGTGAGAAAAGGTAGGAGAATAGACTGATGTCTCCAAACGGTGAATTAACTTGAAATTTGGGGGGATTGTAAAATGTCCCCAATGACATTGTTCCATCAACCTTTTTGATACAAACTATTAAGAAGCTATCCACTGTCTAGACCAAGCAGCTTGTCGGAAGAATAAGGCCTACTGCCAAGTTCGATAATACTAGCGACTATTATCAGGATCATCTCAATAAACACAATAATTTTACAAGTAAGCGTGGGACTTCTCATCTCATTTTATTAAAACGTCTTGATTTTGGCTAGTTAATTTCAGCCCGTTACATACCAAAAGGAAAATAGCGCCCCATCTGCAAAATATCTAACACACACACGAAGAAACGACAATCGGTGTACTGGTATTCAAACGCCGCATACAAAATGCTCTGAGAATGAAGCGTAAAAGTCAATGCTGCTTTTGATAGGGAATTAGAAATAACAAAAGAAAACAAAATATAAAGTGAATATAAACATCGAATTCGCCAATCTATAAAAATACCGATACATGGTTTGATGGTTATTGATCAATCGCATCCTCACAAAGCTTGAAGAGTTTCAGTAAAAGGATAGTGGTTGGTCATTGAAGAACATTATCAACTTGGGAATTAGCATAAGTTTACACTTCAGTTGTGATCATATTACATAAAGCTACCATCACAAATAGCAAAGAAAAATGAATGCACTAACGTTAAGAACGGGGACAAGGCCTGTTTCGCATGGGCAGTTATCTCGGTATTGTATCCTGCAGATAAAGATCATCGAAGAATTTCGAAATATCCTCATTAATCGCAGGTTTTGAAGCTGAAGGGTATTCAGTGGCCAATACCCAAATCAGATCCCAAACTTTGAAAAACATAATGGAATCTCTGTCAACATCTATATTATTCAGAAAGATACAACATTCACCATTTTGCCAACATACCTAACTGAGGAATAAAAAAGAAAACATGTGAACTTGCTGCTTATACAAGATCGATACTGCGAAAAGGGTGAGGATGATAATGATGCTCAATTGAATACTACTTTGTATGGATAAAGAACCTGTCGAAACTTATCTCAAAGCAGCTAAGTAAAGAAGATCACATGAAGTGTTCTTTTTATAGCTCATATCGAGAAGGGGATTGTATGCAGTGGTTTGCTGATGAAATTAATCGACTTGCTAAAGATATGGCTAGTGTCTTTTGGTTTCATTCAATATCCACATGGCTGCTGAGCAGGAAGTTGAGTTTTGAATAGCTATCCTCTGCCACATCTGCGAAGAACCCTTCAGTTCTGAAGACAAGAGAGTGCGTGACCATAATCATTTAATGACTGAAAATAAATATCGCGAACCAGCTCATGATTCGTGTAATATCAACTATAAGGATACTCACGCAGGTGTTGTTGCCTCCCACAACTTGGGTGGATATGATGCACATTTCATAATAACTGATATAGCATCTAGAACAGAAGATGTACTTCCGATTATAATGGAAAAATATATATATCTCTTTCGAAACAGGTGAAAGAGACCAACGTACAGTTCAGATTTATAGACAGTTTTCGATTTATGAGTTCTTCACTGGCTTCCCATCGGCATGATTTTCCCAATCTCAAATTGCAATTCAGCAACATTCCTGAAGATCAGATGAAATTGCTAACTAGGAAAGGTGTTTTGCCATTCTATAATAATCCTTCGAGCCAAACATATATGGAACGAATTTGTGCAAACCTTGGCGATTATGAAAACGGATATATTACTCCTTGCCGACGTTTTCGAGCAGTTTCGACAAAGTTGTCTTCGAACACATAAATTAGATCCTGCACACTATTTTACATTACCTGGATTCACCTGGGATGCCATGCTGAAATATTCTGGCCAAGAACTAGAACTATTGACTGATCCGGATAAGTTTTTATTTGTCGAAAAAGGGATAAGAGGTAGTCCGAGTAAGGTTTGCTCAAAAAGGAATGTCCATGCTAACAACAGTTACATAAATAGTTACAAACCATTTGAACCTACAACATATATGATGTACTTCGATATTAATAACCAATGCGGTTGGACTATGAGTAAATATCTTCCATATGGCGGATTCCAATGAGTTAATAACAACATGGATCTGATATAGCCGACGATGCAGAAGATGGATATATTTTGGGAGGTCGACTTAGAGTATCCACATCATCTTCACGACACTCACAAAGATTTGCCATTTTGTCCACAGCATATGAATCTAAAAAGTGGAAAACCTCTTGCTAAAGCTGGAGAATTAACCAAGCTGATGTATACCCTTCTCCATAAAGAAAAATATGTCATTCATCACCGTGCATTGAAGCAGGCATTAAAATATGGATTGGTATTGAAAAAAGTGCATCGAATTCTGAAATTCAAACAGGCAGCTTGCTGAAGTCATACATCAACCTAATACCAATCTCAGGAAACAAGCTACTGACGACTTTGAAAAAAATCTCAAATTGCTGAACAATGCAGTATTCGGAAGGACAATGGAGAATATCCGCAAAAGAGTAAACTTTGACCAAGTGGAGTGGCCGCTATGGAGCAGAGGCCTACAATCTCAAAACCAGAATTTAAGAGCTGCACCGTATTCAGTGAGAGTCTTGTATCAGTTGAACTCAAAAAGTTGTAGATGTGGTTGAATAAACCTATATAATAGTGTCTGGCAGATTTTTGGCATCAAATGGAAAAAAAAAGTTAATTTCAAATTTCTCAGAAAATTGTATTCCTCATAAAAGTTTTTGCTTCTGCTCAAACTCAAATTGCACTTCTAAATTTTATTTATTTCCATTCGTATACGAATGCAGTTCAAAATAAATTGAAAGCAATCGAACAGTGTTGCAACCAACGTCAAAATATGTCATTTGTTATACCTCAATTATGAAAAATATCTTTTTCTCAATGGCAACAAGAAATGAGATTTTGTCGGCAACAAGAAATGAGATTTTGTCGGCATCAAGTTCGATTAATGTAATTTTCTCGTTGATAGTTGGACGGAACTTAACTTCATATGGTCATTCAGGTAATATTCAATAAGTGTTCTGACATTACAAATTCTCATAATACATAGGGTGGTGAATAAAAAAATGGAAAAAATCAGTGAAAACTTGTTTTTGGAATAGGATGCTGTAATTCTGAATTTAGAATATTCTTCAAATTGTAAGTCATTTATTCAAATGAACATCAGGTGTATTTTGAAAAATAAAGGTATTTTACTCCTGAGCTACTTTTGGATTATTCCACCTTCCTCGTATACGAATGGAGATAAATGAAATTTGGATGGGGCAATTTCAGTTTGAGCAGAAGAAAAAACTTTTATGAAGAATAAAATTTTCTGAGAAATTTTAAATAACTTTTTTTCCCATTTGCTGCCAAAAATCTGCCGGACACTGTATATATATATATATATATATATATATAAACTCAGCTTGAACATCAATTTATGACTTCCATTATGGCTATATGTTACATACCTTAAACGTTGACTGTTCTGTGTACAGATACTGATGGTCTCATTTATGAATTTCGTGATCGAGATATCTATGAAATTGTGATTACATTCCATGATTACATAGATTGCCTCGAGAGTTGTGGGGAAAAGACTGTGAACCTGAATTTAATTCGATCAGTGCACTCCATAACCCAACATAAAGTAGCTCTGAGCTCGCATGATGATAAGTGATATTTAATCCCAAAATCATACGAGACACTACCCTGGAGGCAATATTCCATAGCTGCAGCTAACTACAGCAAGAATATATGGATTGTGCTGATAATGCATTAGACAACTAAAAAACAAAACAAAAAGTGCTTATAATAGGCCAACTGGAGAGTCTTCCACTATAAAAAAAGGAACGCGCCAATAACGCATTTTTCCAGATTAGCATCCCTAATCTTGAGTGGTGTGAAGACTGAGTCAATTATAGGAACCAATCGAACCTGTACAGTTTGAATAATAGACTACAGAGAGAAAAAATTGCTTACTAGCTAAACCTGCATCTTGGCAGCTGGTCAAACAGCTGGCAGTCCAACCAGCCAGGTAATCAGAGAGCCAGACAGGTACCTAGAGAGCTGCAAATTGATTTATTCAGAAGGCGCCTATGTCAAGATCTGGCTTTGGCAGTAGCCAAGCAGATTGATGCTGGAGTGATTCTTATGAACGAACCAAACCGCAACGCCATCAGAGGCAGCAAAGACTGGGTATATGATGATGACATGAATACGGTAATAAAAGTAATAGATAGAAATATTACCACCAACAAATACTATATACAACTGTTATGTTTCTTCAAAGAATGAACTGAAGGACCTCGAGAACATGCTTGGGAAATAAGTAGGCTAAGAAGAGTATATGGAGAGAAGGTTATTGTAGGTGACGTCAATGCAAAATCCTCCCAATGAGGCATGGATGCAACCAGAGAAGTAAAGATGGCGTCAACTGAGTAGGACGTGTTGAGTCGCTCTCTGAGATTATCTGCAAATTCTTGTTTTATTCGCCCAGTTAGTGTTTACTGGAAACTCAGTGCTTAGTGAAATATATAATGCCAGTAGATACCCGTGGATAAAAATCAAAACAAACATCTCACTTCACGGATCGAGAAACTGGAAGCAATGTTACAACACCAAGGTTTGAACGATATTGAAAGTCAAATGTCGCCGAAGGGAGGCGACCAAGGTAATTCAGTTGATTCGATAAACGTGTTTGAAAAAATTTCGTGATTCAATTAATGACGTTGAATTAGAATTGGACAACATCAATCAAAGAATGTCTAACCAACAAAAATATATTGAAACATCAAAGCGGGACCAACGGTCAAAATTCCTTGTTATAAATGGTATTGATGAGAAAGAGAGGGAAGATCTACTGGATGTCGTTAAACTAATCAACCATAAACTCAAACTATCCATTTCGAATATTAACATCGATAACTGCTATCGGATGGAAAAAATACGTCAAGATAAGAAGCCCAGGCTGCTGGCTGTTAAATTTGTAAACAAATGGATGAAGCATAAAGTGTTTGTCGTTAAGAAAAATCTGAAGAAAAGTGGTGTTGTGATCAGTGAAATGCTTTCCTGTTAAAATCGTCAATTATTTTCGAAAGTGCGAGAATCTGTGGGTGCCAAAAACTGTTGGACATGTGACGGTAACATTTACGCATTTCTGGACAATACGAGAAAACTTATGAAATCTTTAATTGATCTAACCTAAATTGGCTAAAGCCCCTCTCACACGCGAACTAAAGCCCCTCTCACACGAAATTCGGGCTGAAAATCGCAATTTGCCTCTCAAAAGCCTCAGCGCTGCGCGACGAAATTTTTTTATTTACGAAAATCACTTTTTTTTCTCGCGGATTTCGGAGTCTAGTCTAACCTGAGGTTAGGTTAGGTACCTAACCCAACTTAGGTTAAGTACCTAACCTGAATCTAAAGCAAAAACAAAACAAAAATCACAGAAAATCAAGTCAGGATTAATGGAAAAAAAAATCGAGAGCTTTTATAAAATTTTGCGAGAAAATTAAAAACTATTTTTCGATAGGAATTTTGAAAAATTTCGAAAAAATCAAAAAATTTGGTTTTGTCAGTGTTACCCCCCGCCACAATTTTTGCAAGGATTTTTGTTGATATAGTTGGATTGTAAAGAAAACAACATATATCAGATATTGTCGCAACTATCGAGGTATTGCAAGAAATTTCATTTTATTTTTAACAGTGACATGAGTAATTCCATCACTTATTATGCATTACTCATTTTACTTCAGCAATTCCAAAGGTAATATACTTACGATACCCTGACAAGGGACACTCGCGCCCCCTGACCCTTCGGGCATGTTCTGACGATTTAACAACTAGCTTTGGCAACCAACTTTGCTCTACAAATGATGGAGTACGACATTTCCCAGTAATGTTAAGTCTCTACCACAATGTTGCAGTACAAACACAATTGTAAGATTCACAAAATGTTAAGAGTATCACATTTCGGGAACACATTCACATCGAGACAAAATTGCACAAACTACAATATTTCCATTTCTCGTCAAATGATGGCGTAGCAAATTGGACAATACAGAAATATGAACGTACCAAAATTGTCTTAAATAACGCAATATGTTCTATACACTTCAGGATAAACATTCCACATTGAGACACAATTACTAACACTACATTATTTACATTTGTCGATACAGAAAGGAGTAACACATTGCCACATTATTATCAGTGTTGACAGCACTGTTACGGTACACAATTGCTATACGTTTCGCAGAACGTTAACGTATAACATTTGGGACAACACTATAACATAGCGACAAATTGACAACAACTCAAATATTTCCATTTGTTGACAAATGGTGTGGTAAGCACGTTGCAAATAATTTTAATAATATTTCACAGCAATTAACGATGTTACAGTACAACAATATTTGTAGGTGTCCACTAATGTTACTAATGATAATGTATGACGTACAACACTATTTCTACATAACGACAAATGTTACAGCATCAAAACGCCGACAATATTTCGACACGCCATTTGTATTTTTGCCGCCACCCTCAACGCACCGTCAACACGACATCATCGTTTTCATTTCTCAAATTATACGTCGTACACGATCTTCCCCTGCCTCCGTAGCACTGTAATTGACACGATCACTCTGTCCTTTAGATCTGTGACAGCATTCAGCACACCTGATATACCTAAAGTCGCCTAGAACAAAACAACGAGAACATACCTGAATTCGAAGTTGTTAAACGTTCTAGAGGCTAAATTCGGATATCGGTATCATCGAGAATTCCAGTTAGGGGAGTCTGGAATCCACTATACACACGTGCTCGCTCTCCATGAGCACACCAAAATTCCTCCCGGCACGAAACTTCCTGCAGCATATACTGCGCAGGGGGCTCGAATGTCTGGAAGAGACCAGCAAAACCATAACACACGATATTCCCCACGGCGAATCATGCGACGGCAGTGAAACGCTCAAACTTTTCAAGGATGATTTCAACATAGTTTGGCGCCACATCGACACCATCCTCACAGAGGATCGTCGACACGCCACCGCTGTACTTGAAGATCATAACGATCTTTTTGCCGCCGTCGCGGCCACCACCATCACGGATCCCAACTTTATTTTCTATTATATAACATTCTTATACTACAGATCCCATCACGGCATATTGGCATCGGCGACCAGCATGCTTCTCACACTGCATGGTATTACATCTGCCGAGTTGCAGGGCATACTATTGATACAATTTCACTTTGGGACTGTAGCCAGTCACGACGATCCAAACGTACCTTCATTTCTTAATCTCCCAGCAGTAATGAAGCGTTTCCGCAAAGGCTCATCCAAATCCACATTCCGCTGCTATAATATGACCCACGGGGCTACGTATGTTATAGCACCCCCTTTCCTGACACATATACAATGATCTCTCACATGCAGACGTGCGATCCCACTTACCACACCGTACGCAAACAACGTACGGGAAACTTTACGCTGTACACGATTTTGCATGATTACAGCGCATGCACGGAATATATCCAAGGCAAAACTAAATTCATGGGAAATTTCGTTTCATCCCACCAGCATCGCCTGAACAGGATCAAAAGTCGTCTTAGTAACCGATTGAAAATAGTCGTCAATTTCGATACATATGAGGAGGCCGTCGCAGCCCTCCAAGACACCACTGTATATTTCGATTTAATGGAACGCATTTTCCTCAATCACAATACCAACGACGACGGCGACGATGAGGACGACGAAACAGACGCTAGAACGCAACCAATTCTACTTGCAACATTCCAATATAACTGGTCGCATCACGTCACAACAACGGGACTAACATACTTCCAGAATATGATAGATGCCAGGACGTCATGGCAACAAATGCCATCCAAAGATGCCACACGACGCCTGAACAGCGCCCAAACCAAATTAACGTATTTCAATGAGGGTGCCACGAAGGACGTAATCCATTATAAACACCTGAAATATTTGTTAGGGGGTGCTACCCTCACAGCAGAACACCGTGCGATAGAAGGTGAAGGGCCAAATTGATTCCGCGGTTTAATACAATACACTATCGACATAATCGGCGATGACCAAGGTGCGTTATCTGCGACCTTCAAATTTACTTACATACACCTGATGTACCCCACCATACCCTTACCATGGTTTCCATACTTACTTCATCAAAGTGTTTCTAAGAGCCGCCGATACGTATGACCTACTCGAAACACCACACTTAGTGTTGATAAAGCGATTGCTCATATAGCATATGAACGATACGGACCACACATTAATACCTGGACATGACCAGAAACAAAAGACCTGAGTTTCAGAACTTACGCCGTAAATTTGCAAGACGTCAACTAGAGGCCGGCAGATACTGGAAACTGATGGGAACGTTGGAACCACTACAGGCCATTAACGCCATAGAAGGCACCAGGCACTCCGGCATTTCGTTATTCAATTCAGGTACAATGACACTTCCACAGTACAGCCGTGACTTGTTTGTCAACTACGTTTACCAATACGTGAACTATTTCCCGGCATACCCAATCACCAAACTGAAACGGAGTACGCCACGATGGTTTGCTGTACGTCTCCACGAACAGATCGGAGCGATTTTTGACGTAGGCGGCGACACCGCTGACGAGGAAGACAACGACGACGACCCAACACACCACCAACAACCAGTACTACCACGAACACCATCAGCACAGCAGCAACACTACCATTGTCACCACAACCGGGACCATCATCAGCATTAACAACACCACCGGTACGACGCCACCTGCGGCCGCGATTACCCAAATTAATCATCAACCTCACACGCATATCCATATCACCACGCCCAACTATCGCACAGTCCCTACTACATTCTCCACCAACACCGCAATCGCCGGAATTAAAAACAAAAAAAAATAAAAATGATTTAGTTCTTTTGGTGGTTTTAGCCGGTAGAAATCCGGCACTACTGGTACGCGATAGATTCTAACAAGCGACCAGTGTCCAAGAGGATTTCTACCATTAAAAAAAACTAAATCAATAGTACAGCAACACATAGAAATTCCTTTTCGCAACCATCCCCTATTACATTCTCCACCAACACCACAATCTCCGGAATTACAACATAACAGACAGCACTACGTTCATTATCTTGATGGTTTTGGCCGGTAGACATCCTCCACTACTGGTACGCGCTACATCATTAGAAGAGACCAGTGTCCAAGAGGATTTCCACCGTACACAAAATTATACATCTGTAGTGCAGCAACGTGTGTGCTGTTGCAGATACAGTGTATATTTTCATTTTGCATCTTATATCATGTGTGACACAAACAATTGTATTACCTGTGTGACAGACACACTCTATATAATATTTTATGTAATGATTCGATTTTAACGCCATCACGCCCACTTCCTAATATACCACGCCCATTTTACAAAACCCACGCCCCTTTTTCAAGAGGCCACGCCACCTACCACTTTGTAAATAGTTTCACATAAATCAGTATTTTACGTAGTGTAACCCACCCTGAGCCCCTGAATCCGTCCCGTCCCACAGGTTTGTTGGGAAATGTTAACATGTAAACGTATTAACACAATTAGCAGAGTTTCGCGAACATATCGTGACAACTGATAGACAACTCGCAAAATGGAATACAATTGCAACATGCATTACTAACGAAATCAAGAAACCAATAACACAATTGCCAGACAGAATGACGTATGTCACCCAACCTAGACAATCACATTAATATTTGATTTTCACACATTAACATAGACCATATACATAACTACGCATAGTTTATGACAATAACGCCCATGTTATCACAACTGTACCCATTTCACAACACACCATGCCGAATCTAACACACCACGCCCACTCAACACGTTGAGTGCCACCGTGGAAGCGGAAAATAAGGTACACCAGGCCAAATCCATTTTTCATGTGTAGGGCCTCAAATATGTATTTTATCGCATTAAGATGCAATAAAGAGTTATAAAAACTAAATGTTGACATTTTAAGACGTTATTATCAGTATGTATCCACATTGGATACGCACGGCCACAATATCTTTTTTTGAATATTACAGCCGCATGTATCCCACCTGGATACACGAACTAGCAACAATGTCGAACTAAAAATAGAACAGGTGTATGCAATAATTGGAGGCTGGAATAAATCTTGCAGTGACTTTTCATTAGTTGTGCGAGGTTTATGCAGTTTATCGAATGTGGATACTGAATATCCTTTCTGGTTGGATGTTTATTACTGTTCTAGACATTATTTCGTAACACATATTTGGAAAAAATATGTCATACGAAAAAGAACAATCACGTTTACAAAGTTTGATGCAGGAATTGTTGTCGAACAAAAAGAATTCGCTAATCGGAGATGTTTACACATCAGATGAATATCACCCAGAAAGTGATGATAGTAGTGATAGTGATAGTAGCTTACTTTCTGCAAGTTTCAGGAAAAGTAAACGCATGAAAATGTAAGAAAACCAGAGCATCTGATAAAGTTGAGTTCATGATTCACTGAGACACTCGACACTCCAGCCCCAGCAGATGAACCTCCAGCCCAACATTATTTAGAAGATAGTCAGGGTGCTAGCGAAAAGAGAGGAAGGTGTGTACGATGTTATAAGAAAAAAACTGAAAGAGGTCGGTAGAAAATCTGCAGCTAATCAAGCCACACAAAGCAAATTCAAATGTGTTGCATGTAAAAAAATGTGATTGATTATCGTGTTTTTTCGAAGTACACAAATGTTTCATCAAATGAAATACCCAAACTAATTGTTATGTTCATTTGCTTCTCAGATTAATATATTCTGTTTCATAATTTAGTGATTCTTGTTGTTCAATGAAAAAACATTTCGTATTTCATACCCACCAACTGAAAAAATCGTCTCTGAAAAAACTAAGGATAAAATATACAGGCCAAATATGCTTTTGGGTATGCCAGCCCGTAGTGCGAAAGCCCCCATAGAGATTACGCAAGGCATGCAGCCAACGTCGATACATGCGGCTGAAATAACAGAAATAGTTGTGTATCAGCCACGGATACACACGGCCATGGGAACACCGTATCTCGTGTATCCGTGTTGGATACATACGGCACTCAACGTGTTAAATATTGTAAATTGATATCTGTGTTCCACGTAGTTGAACCCACCCAAGGCCGCTGCTTGCCTCTCGTCCCGCAAGTATATTGGGTGGAATTTATACATATGTTTGTTTATTTTTCCTTAGAGTTGCAAGACACCAGTCCTGTCACGCCTACTTTGGAACATGCCACACCCACTTCCGCATGGCCACGCCCTCTTCCAATCAGGCCACGCCCACTACATAATTGCAAATCGACACGCGTAGATGGGTGTTTTACGTAGTTTAACCCACCCAGGTCCCCTAACCCCCCCGCAAGTGTGTTGGGTAGAGTTATTTTTTCCCCCCCCACATTTCATGAATTTCACGAAGTACAACAAACGTATCACCTCAAACGTGGGAACACAACTTGTGGGGACGGAAAAAGTTGCGCAATCGGAGGAAAAGGGGGGAAAAGGTGCAAAAAAGGGCAAAAAGGCGAAAAAAGGGGCACAAAAGAGAACAGGAGGTAAAAATGGGAAAAAGGGGCAAAAAAAGGAACAAACAAAGGGCACAAAGGGAAAAACGGGGCAAACTGGGGACAAAACAAAGGTAGGAGAGGGGGAGAAAAGTTGCAAAACAAGAGGCAAACGGAGGAAAAAAAGGAGGGAAACGGGGCAACAAGGGGGAAAACGGGGCACAAAGGGGAAAAACGGGGCCAATAACATAAGGGAAAGGGTGCAAACAGGGTCAAAAAGGGAGAAAAAGAGCAAAAAACGACAAAAAGGGGCAAAAATGGGGAAAACGGGAAACAAATGAGCACGAAAGGGGGAAAGGGGCAAACAGGGGGAAAACAGGGGAACAAAAATATGCACAAAGGGGCAAAAGGGGAGAAACGGGGCAAAATATGGAGAAAAGCAAATGGGGAAAAGGGAGAAATAGGCCAAAAAAGAGGCAAAAAGAAGGCAAAAAAGGGGGAAAATTGCGCAACCGGGGAAAAAAAATTTTTTTTTTTTTCAAAACCAAATATTTTTCTGTTTTTTTTTTTTCCGATCCTCCTTTCCCTTCCTCTACCCGAATCCATTTCCCTCTACCTGCCTGGTGGACAGAAGGGCACTAAACTTTTTTGGCCATCTAGTGGCCCCTTTTTCGTTTTTCACTATCGTGTGCGCATGCGCGGCGCGAAAAAAAAATCCGCCATTTTTAAGAGCTGAAGTAGCCGTAACCTAATAAATACCCACAGGTAACGAAGTTGCGGCAAAACTGTTTGGAGGGTTCCGTATTTTTTTTTTTTTTGTGGTCCCTAACAAAACCTCAGGTTAGGTTAGGTACCTAACCTAACCTGAAAAAAATCCATGTCTCAGCTTCTAGACGCCGGAGGCGTCTTTCGTGTATAACGTTGCATTCCCCTTGAAAATTATGACTTTTTTGATAATTTGTAATTTTTTAAAAAATCCATATCTCAGCTTCTAGACGCCGGAGGCGTCTTTCGTTTATAGCATTGCATTCCCCTTGAAAATTCGGACTTTTTTTATTTTCTGTAATTTTTGAAAATATCCATAGCTCAGCTTCTAGACGCCGGAGGCATCTTCAGTTTATAGCATTGCATTCCCCTTGAAAATTCGGACTTTTTTTATTTTCTGTAATTTTTGAAAATATTTTCCAAGTATTTTTTTTTGCAGGCTATCTAACCTAACCTGGTTATCTAACCTTACCTGGTTATCTAACCTAACCTGGCTATCTAACCTAACCTCAGGTTAGGTTAGTGTCGTTGTTATAAGCAATTTCGATCTAAAAGAATAAATAAATCATGAAAATTCTAATTCGAAAATTTTATAAAATTTTTCCAAACATAAATTTTATTCAGAAATTTCTTACCAAAAATTTCCAATCAAATTTTATACACAGAAACTTTCGTAAACGAGTTGTTTCTCAGGCAAATCCATGAAATGTAATGCACGCTCCGAGACGCGTTTCGGTAGTCGTGTAGATCTGGGAACCAATCAGGTTCGAGAATCCAAGGCCACGCCTACTTCGATACGGAGAGCGCGTCGAGCCGAGGCTATTCAAACCAGCCGTTTTTCTGAAACGGCATGGACAAGGTGGTCAGTGTCATTCGTTCAGTGGGATCTGAACGAGCAACATGTGTCTTTATCAAGGCAAGTGAGAAATTTGAGAAACTGCTTTTATTAAGGCAAGTGAGAAATTCCAGAAACTGCTTTTATCAAGGCAAACTCGGGAATTCTATTCAAGAAGAGTATAGCCGTCCAGATCTTTAGATCGTTGGTGGATGTACAGCAAAAAGGTACGAATACATTGACGCAACGAGAAAAATGGATTCACACGTAGGACCCGACGTCTTCTCGGACGAAAGTAGCCGAGACTCTACTGACTCCAGGGGATCCAACAAGGAGACGGAAAATCTGCGACTAGCAGACCTCTTCCATGTTTTAACCGAGCTGAGGAAACAGCTCGATGAAATGAGGAGAGAACTGACTGAAACAAGAAAGGAAAACGAAGAGTTGAAGAGGCAACTCTTCTCCCAAAACAACGCAGCGGCTGCTTCCCAGAGGGAAGCTGCCAGGGCCACCGTCACGCCCGGAAAGAAGGAGGCAAAAAACCAGTCCGGCGGGAAAGCACACCCCGGCTGAAAAGCCAGCACATGGACAAAACACAGACATGGAGACGGACGAAAGCGTCTCGACGAAGAAGAGAAACCTCGCTGTCTCAGAAGACAAAGAGGAGAAGAATGGTTGTAATGCGACGGATATACCACCGTATCCCACTGCAAGAGGAAGAGAGAGGCGAAACCGGCGACCCCATCAGCCGAAGCCGACATCATATCAACCCCCGCCGAAAAAACGGCCCCCGCCGCGGCCAGCGATGGAAAAACCATCCTCGAGGGGCCCCCACCTCCAGGAAGCGACCCCAAAAGACCACCACCAGTCGTCCTTAGGAACAAGGACAAGTGGCAGGCTGTCTCCGCAGAAATGGCCAGGAGGAAGATAAACTTCCTGAAGGCCAGGCTCACCTCCGATGGAATAACAATCCAGACGGAGAACGAATTAGCTGGAGGGCAACCACAGCTTTTCTCGAAGCAGGAGGGTACGATTTCTATACGTACTCTCTGAAAACAGAGATTCCGCTACACGCGGTGATCCGGGGAATACCGGAAAACACCAAGGCAGAGGACGTGAAGGAAAGCGTCCAGGATTCGGGCTTCACTGTCCTAGAGTGTCATCAAATGACCTCAAGAAGAACCAAAAAGGCACTTCCACTGTTCCTAGTGAAAGTGCCCAAGTCAGAAGCCCACATCTTCAAACTAGACACCTGTGTCATGTTGAAGGTTAGAGTGGAACCACAAAGGCAAAGGACCGGCGGATTCGTCTCCCAATGCCACAAATGCCAGTGGTTCGGGCATGCACAGAGGTGTTGCCATTCCACCCCCAGGTGTGTGAAGTGCGGAGCAGAGCACGAGTCCCGCACCTGCACGAAAAACAGAGAGCTGCCAGCCATCTGCGCAAACTGTGGGGCCACACGGCCAGCTTTAGAGGCTGTCCAAAATTCCCCAGACCCACGACAAGACAACAACAACCAAGACCTACACAAACAACATACCAACCACCACGGAGGAGGCAGGGACCCAGGAACGCTGTGCCCCAACCCCAAGCACCACAGGCACCACCAAAATGGGGGCCAACAAAGATAACAACAACAGCAACCACAACAGTAAACCAACAACTGTTGGCACTACCCGAGGCGCTCAAGACGCAACTTCTTGAGCTCTTCAAACAAAGTCAGGCCCCAGGAAATCTTAAATGCTAAGACAACCTCCGAGAAACCTCAAAATCTGCTCTTGGAACATCAACAGCGCACTCACACGCAAGAATGAGCTGCACGAATTGATATCCAGGACACAAGTGGACGTCATCGCCATCCAGGAAACAGCACTGAAACCCCAGAAGAACTTCCACCTTCCAGGATTCACCTGCTACCGGACAGACAGACCCGGTTGTCGCACCCGCGGAGGCCAGCCCTTCTAGTAAGAACTGACCTCGAACAACACGAGGCTGAGAAACCGGAACTATCTCGAGGCGAAGCAGTCGCAGTAAAGTGAAAGTCAGACGCATAGGAATGCTAAGAATCATTTCAACGCGAAGTCACAGACATCCCGCCGGGGGAAACATACCAAGAGAAGACCTAGCAGAACTATTTCCAGACCATCACCCAACTGTAGCCATCGGAGACTTCAACGCGAAGTCACAGACATGGCACTGCAGAAACAACAATCCACGAGGCCGAAATCTGGAGAACCTACTGGCCGACTACAACGACATCGAAGTAGTAGCCCCCTTCGAACCCACCTACCACGGACTAGCAAACCAAACACCAGACATCCTAGACATAGCACTCGTACAGTCCATCCCAGCCAACACCGAGATGGAAGTATTAGACGAGGGCTCCTCAGACCACAACCCAATCCTACTAACAATAGGGGGAGACGCGGAACCTGAGGAACCAGCTACCAGGAAGACGACCGACTGGAACCGATTCCAAAGAATCATACACGACTCCATAGGAACATCCCACGAATACTCACAAAGACTGATCTCGAGAGAGCAACAACACAGTTGCAAGAATGCATCCAAGAAGCCATAGAACGCAGCTCCAAGACCACCCAAGCAACCAGGTTCAACTTCCAACTAGCACTAACCCCAGAGGTTAGGGAGCTTGTTAGGAGCAGACGCCGCTTGAAAAAGAGATACCAGAGGACACTGGCTCCCGAAGATAAGAGGAGAATGAACCAGGCAGGCAGGCAACTGCGGCTGGAACTCAAAGCTCACCAAACTCAGCAATGGACAAACAGGATGACAGAAATGAGCACAGAAGACAACTCTGTATGGAGAATGCAGAAAGTACTTCGACAAGGCAGAAGGAAACCGTGCCCGCCACTCCACGGAGAGGGGCCTGGTCTCACTGACAACGAAAAGGCAGAAGCATTTGCCGACGCTTCGAACGCCAGTGTAGGGACAACCAGTCAACCAAACCGACGAGGTGGAAGACATGGAAACGAGCCAGTCAGACTGTCAGGAGAATAAGACGGATCAATGATGCCGAGCACGTCCTGAACCAACTCCGCCAGAAGAAATCAAGGACATTATCCGAAACCTGCTACCCGCAAGGCACCCGGACCAGACCAAATTTCGAACAGAGCCTTAAAGGCTCTACCGAGAAAAGGAATTGCTGCCTTGACCAACATCGTCAATGCAGTGCTCAGGCTCAGACACTTTCCACGACCATGGAAAGAAGCCACGGTCATCATGATCCCCAAACCCAACAAGAACCATGTGATACCGCAAAACCACCGACCCATCAGCCTCACACCCTCGATGAGCAAGGTGGCAGAACGAGTCATCCAGAGACGATTGGAACCACTCACGGAAGAACTCAACGTCCTACCAGACGAGCAGTTCGGCTTCCGACAAGGACACTCTACGGAAATGCAGGTCCTGAGGATAGTGGACTTTGCGTAACAGGCTTCAACCTGGCAGGGACACACACAGGAGCCTTATTCTAGACGTTCAAGGCCTTCGAAGGGTCTGGCACGATGGCTTAATCACCAAAATGACAACCTCGGATACCCCACTCCATAGTGAAGCTGATAGACTCTTCCTGCGAGGACGGCGGTGCCAATGTAAAGTTGGCAGCGCCCTCTCAGCAGTGAGGACCCTAGAAGCAGGAGTACCGCAAGGCGCAGTCTTATCTCCACACCTGTTCTCCATCTACACGGCGGACATCCCAAAGCCTGCTGACAACTTCAACAAGCTAGCGCTGTACGCGGACGACACAGCACTAGTGGCCAGATCGGTGAACGCAACGCAAGTAACCCGATACCTGCAAGATCAAGCAGACAAGCTTGAGGACTGGTTCAACCTATGGAAGATCGAGATCAACGCGGAAAAGAGCCAGGCGATACTTTTCACCAGAAGGCGAACAACACCGGCAGGACACGTCATCATGAACGACCAACGGATTCCATGGGCAAACGAGGCCAAATACCTTGGAGTCACCTTGGAAAGATTGACATTCAGACAACACGTCGACCGGAGGCTCGGACTAGCGAAAGCAGCCCGAAAGAACCTCTACCCCCTCATAGGACGCAGTAGCAACATGGACCTCCAGTTAAAACTGCTCCTTATCAGGACCATCCTCCTCCCCATCATCCTGTATGCATCCGCCGCATGGGGTCAATGCGCACAAACATACAGGACCAAGATCCAGCTATTCTTGAACGTGAGCCTAAGAATGGCAGTGAACGCTCCCAGATACGTCCCGAATAGATTTATCTACAGGGACCTGAATGTCAATCCGAACTTCATTGAGACCATCTTCGGAACCACGCCACCGCGACGTTCCTGAAGACGGACACCCACACGAACCCGGTGATTCAAGACATCCACGCGAACCTAAACCTGGACGATCCCAGGTTTAGAGAAAGGGAAAAGTATTTGCGGCCAGTCTACCAAAACGACCGTCCACCACCGAGAGTAGCACTCCGGCGCGTCGAGGCGTCAACGGGTTTTCCCGACAATACACGAGCCTATTGCGTCATCGTACACGATACCATCATCGAGCACCTCCCACTCAGCGAAATTATTAGAAAACTGAACTGAATGTCTGACAAGAGTTTAGTTTACTGCCAACCGTCGTCAATATGAGAGTGGCGTTCATTGGCATTCAAGCATTCGTCGTTGATGGTGTCTTCCAACCAAAGGAGATTGCCATCCTGACTAGAGATCAATGCAACAATTTTTTACTATTACCAAACCAAAGCTTTTCCTCGCTGAGTAAAGAAGATAGACAGAATACTGTCTATTTGGAAGAGAATGTTCATGGTCTGCGATATTCTTCAGGTTTTATTGAATACCATCTACTGGACTCGATTCTCAAACAGAACCTATGTGACGTCACTATGATTTATGTACGAGGGCATCAGAAGAAATATTTTTTTATGGAGACACTTCGACAATTGAATATTGCTGCAGAAATAATTAATTTGGAAGATTTGGACAACACGTGGTGGATGGTCCCCACATTCGTCAACACAGCATCCTGTATGCATCACCAACAGAAGAAGCGTTCTTGTAGTCTTCACAATGTTGTTATCTTGTATAATTGTATAATGAGATCTTTTGATTGCCTATTTTTGAGAGTCATACATGAGTAAACATAAAAGGGAGCGCATGGCATACTCGTGTAGTAACCGTATGCGAGAGCTCTCTCGTTTGTTAATCAATTGCAGACAACTACTGGATAATGAAGAAATTACATTTCAAGATCTTATACACCCCACTTAATTCGACACTGTCATAAGTGCAGTAAGAGAAATTGCAGGATATAATCCATTAGACAAAACTTTTAAGGCACCTAGCCTTGCAATGCATATGGGTACATCCTCGAAATTGGCTTGCGATGAACTTGATTTCGAAAGAAACCAAAGGTTTCAAATGTAATTCGCCCAGTGAGAAGAAACTGAGGATGAACGACATAAAATATTTTCAAAAACTAGTCGAATCTAGGTGGAATATAGAATTGTCATCCCTTGCTAATAGGGATTTGCTGGAAAAACGATGGAATAAGCCTTAACTTGTACCTCTTGTGAGTGATATAAAGAAATTCAAAGACGAATGCTTGAAAATGGCAAGCAGATGTGAGGATGCATTCAATGATACCGAGGATGACCAAAATACCTACAAACTAATAGTGGATTGCACATTATCTCTGTTAATCATTTTCAATCGGAGAAGAAAAATAAATTTCGTATGAGGATGAGTATGTCTTTGCAACTCCTGGGTGCAAGATCAAGTGGGGAAAAGGTGACGTTACCATTAGGACTCTAGCGAAAAAATGCAACTCAGAAAATCCAAATGCCATTTCCAGCAATAAACTGGGGAAGCATATTGTAACAGTAATGCAACTACTAAACTTGACCAAAGATGAAGAAAAACAGTTCTCGAATTTCATGGGGCATACCCAAAAAACGCACGAAGAATTTTATGAGTGAGTATAACTCACTTCAGCAGTGTTAAAATACCTGCTTATTGATCACTTCAGTTATTTCGGACTGTATTCGTGAAATTCATGGAGAAAAAACTGAAGAAATAATTTTTCCTCCTTTTCAATTCATGATTGCCTCTGCTTCTGTGATTTGAGAGATTTTCGATGTAGTGCGTGTGCCAGTCCATCATAAAAAAACTTATCTGTTTCTCTCCATGACTGTACTAACAAAGGTATTTGATGTGAATATGGTTTCATATATCAATTTCAGACTGCCGATAGATATATATGAAACAGCAAAAGTTTCGGAATTGCTTCTTATGATGGAGAAAGGCTCAATCCATATAGAATATAAAGGTAAATCCCTGGCTGAAATTAATTTTGAATCAAATTTGGAATACGCAGAAGAACATGTTATCAGCTGTGAGTTGGTATTCGAATTCTATACACTCAATTAAATTGTAAAATATTTTTTTGTAGCTGAAGGAGTTTTATTTTCAGATAAATCAAATGTAGCCCATCCAAAAAAAAACTGCATAAAATGCAGCTGTAGAAAAGGTGCGTTAGAAATGAAAAACAAATATTAGTGATGGAGACTGTGGAATAGATCAAAATCAGACAAAAAATCAATATATAAATTATCTGTATCGACATAACAAGCAGGCAAATATTTTAGTATAATCACTCTCGAAATGAGGAGCAATTGCATGCAGATTTCAAACAAAATGTGGGCGCATGTAGATGATTTTCTTTGGTGTTGTTTGTTTTCTCTGTTCTGAGTATTTTGCATACATCACTGAATCTGATGATAATAAAAGTCCTCATAATCTTAAAATCAGATTAGTTGGCATTTACATATTTGAAATATTTCAGATTCAGATGACGATGATAATGTCTTTGTTCCCTCTTGAAAAAACAAAGGTATGATTATTTCAAACAGTAACAATGACTTATTTTTTCCAGTAACAGATTCGCTGTATGTTCTATTTTGAAAATACCTACATTAAAATTTACAGGTTTATCAGATTCGCATGAAGAAGTTCTTGGCAAAAGAAAATAATCAAGAAGAAAGGTTTACCTTATGACAAAGTAGATGAAGCGTTATTCTACTTCAACAGCTACGATATCAATTTACAATTTACCTCTGAGGTAGAAGTCAACCGAAGCATCCCTTATTTAGATATGAGAGTATATAGAGAGTTGGACAATGTTCTTCGCACAAAATGGTATAAGAAACCAATATGTTCTAATAGATTCATAAGTTTCCATTCCCTATCATGCTCCTAACATGAAAACAAACCTGGTAAAGGTATGAAAAAACAGAGTAGTGTGTTTATCAATCCAATTTTTCAAAAGGAATGTGTTAATGAATTAAAAACTATTTTAAAAGAAAATTCATATCCAACAAATTCATTAATAAATTATTTTTCAGTACTGATCGTCAACCCAGTGTTACTATTATTGAATCTGGAAATACAAATATAAATTTTGACCTTGTAACATTAAATTCTCCAATTATAAATTCAATTGTTCAACCTCAACCAGTAGAATCATTCATTTATAAAACATTACCTAATGTAAGAGAACTAACGTCTAAACTGACTAATGTGTTTAAATTAGATAAACTACGCATTGCCAACAAAAATATTAAACTATTGCTAGCCTTTACACTGAACTAAAGCCCTTTAACGATTTATGAAAATCAAATGTCATTTATAGTATTCCTGCCTTAACTGTGATAAAATATATATCGGTCAGACCGGTAGAATTTAACAGGCCGCATAACATCTCATAAGAGTGATTGTAAAAAAAAAAAAAACAGTTGTGCATTAGCTGAACATAATATAAATTCTAATCATTTTAATAATTTCAACAACCCTTCCATTTTAGCAGTAGACTACCACAAAAGGAATTTCCTTGAAATGGTTTACATAAAAAATGAACCGAATAGCATGAATAAACGATCTGATATTTCCAACCTAAGTGTCATTTACACTTACTTGTTTGAAACTTGATTCTAACTGAAGTTTTGAAAGATAAAACTGCTTAGTATTTCTTGATTTTTCTCTCATTTATTAATTTTTGTCATATAGATTGGTACTTTTCCCTTTTTGTTTTGTGGACAAACACATGTTTCTCCATGACATTTTGACTTTGACATATGACATTTGACACTTTCTGTCATGCATTTTCTGTCATCCACCTTTTTCCTTTTTCAGTCATGCTTTAACCATAATGGTAATGGTAATTTTGTACTTGTCAAATTTTAAATTGTTCAAATTAAGTTTCTTAAATAATATGTGCGTTTGCAATTGTTTTAATTTTTATATATATATTTACTATTATTCGTTAGTTTCAGATTCCCATAACTATCAAAATATATGATTTCTCAATTTTTTAACATATGTAGTCCAATGAGTTCCTTCTCCTGAATCAAGATTGACGATACCGCACTCTTATTTTATCAAACATTATTTCAATTATCTCTCATGAAAACACCTCGGAAATATGGAGTTTTCAAACGATCTACATTTTTCATCAAGTCAATATTCGTCAATGCTCGTCCTGGTAACTTCAACAGTTTTTTTGATATGGTTGTGCAAACATCCCGTATCTTTTGCGAGGTCGCAGATACAAGCCCCTCCCCTCCTGCTCTATAGCAAAATTATGTCTTTTCTGTTCAGCAAGTTGCTCTTTCTCAGCCTAATAATAATAAAAATAAATTTTATTAGCCATTTGGGTACAATGTGTACACATGATACAGCAAAACCATATTGTTGGTCATTGAGTATAAATGAACTAAATAACAATCATGTGTATAAATAAAATCAAACGGACATGACGACAGCACAACACCAGATACATATTTGAGAGTGACACGATTATCAGTATAAACAAAATCGTAACCCGAGTACAAATGAACCACGACCAACACAAATAAAGCAAGAATTGAAACAGGAAATCAAATCACCCCGTTCAACCGATTTCCCAAGAATTTCATTCACCTCGTGAATATTATGGACTAACACCTGGAGAAGCATCATTTCAGTATGATGCGAGCGTACCCCCAAGAGACTTTCGTGAAAGTTTTTTTGAGGATAGTTTGCAGCCTCTGATGGATCCATAAGAACAATATTTGAGTCAATTCGCAGTACCTTTACCTCGAGCATAGATAGAAGATAAAAATTTCTGTGGAAAATAAATTGATCATACTTTAGTTATTTGGGCCAGAGACTCTAATATCCTCATATTCATCGGGAATATGTTGTAAGAATGAAATCATAAGTATTATTGAAGGACCCCGTGAAACATGGATAATGAAATAATAATATTTATTAGTGTCATTTCATTTGGTGCAGAACTGTTCCAACATGCCTATCGATAAATTCGAGGCATTTTCTGACATCATCTCAAATATCATATTCGAACCCCGAAATCGTTTCAAAGCCACCCCGATCAATCCCCCTTTTTTTTATTTGGTATTCATCATATCATAGCAAATGCATTCTTCATTTGAGAGCAACTCGTGATTTCAAGAAAAGTGTTGGGAAAAATTGGGAAATTGGGAAAAAGGTACATCGTCTCATATATTTTCTAATCAGAAAAATCCAGAGTATTTTCACACAACCGAAAGGTAAAATCTGTTCATTTGAATGATGATACGCAAATGTTGTTTCAATAGTCAATCTCATAAAAAACACTTTGAATAAAGGCGATAGTATCTCCTTCTTAGTCGATCAAGAACAACACAACAACCTTTTTTTGTAGGATTATCCTTCAGTGCCCCTTTTAGCTACAACTGAAAAAACCAAAAAAAATTTTAAATGAATTACATAAGCCTGGGGAAAAAACATTGAAGAAGACATGTTATTATCGAATTTTTTAGATGATCTTCTTCGTGATCTTTGTTGAAAATTCCACTGAAAATGAAAAAAAAGGTTTCAAATATATTTTGTTTTATAAACGTTTTTTCAAAACATGTAAAGGGGTGACCCCCGTCAAAACTAAAGGGGGAAGCATTGATGCGGATACGTGCGATTTTTTGTCGGGGGCGATGTCGGACTAAGAACAAACTAACTAATTTAAAGGGGGGGTTACATTAACTGCGTTTTTTTGTCGGGTGTTTTATACAATGTCGGGGGTCGACTACCCTTTTTTCCCATGGCACATTCAATAATAATTGGGAAAATTTTCTTAAAAGATTCATTTTTAAAAAGGACTTAGAAGGCTCCCAAAAATGTAATCAAACCCAAAATGTAAAGAATATCTAAATAGAGTTATAGTAAAAAAAAGGGGTGGGGAAAAGGTAGCAAAGGGAAAAGGAAGAAACAAATTAAAATTGTGCATACAAAGAAGTATAGATTCAATTTTATAAGCTTGAAAGTGTTGAAAAAACGAAATTAGAGGGGGTGTGTGGTGTGATTGACATACATTTATACAAACAAATTTTAAAAAAATTTTAATTTTATTGAAAAAAAACTGACCCCATAGGGCTGCTGAAATAATTTTAATTTGTCTCGCAAGTATGCAGCTACAGTTAAACGATTATTGGTTCGTGTAATTCGATTATAATTGTTTTGAAACACTTGTTACCCAGAGTTCATTTAAAATTATTTTCGGGACATCTTTCCTTATCAATAAAAGTTTTTGAAGAATACATGCGCATTTAACAATCATATCTCTTTTTCTGGATGGCTTCTATGGAGGATCCTTCATTTGGAACATAGTAAAATGACATTAACAA
>JAFIRS010005262.1:0-61493 GCA_018342105.1 Gonioctena quinquepunctata
CCTTTGTTTATCACATGAGAATCGGGAAAATTTTTTTTTCTGGTTCAAAAAACATGTTGGTTATTGATGATTGGGTGAGAAAAAGTGTCCAATTCGTTCATAAGAGTTGTCATGATTTTTATATCCATCTAAGACATAGTATGTTCTTTCATCCTAGTTTTAAACGACCTCTCTGTCTGGCCCCCCATCGTCGTGGAGCAATTGGGAAAAAAAAAGTGGATATTATATATATATATATATATTATATTATATATAAAATATAAACTAGTTAATAGGGGGGGAATGCAGCAATATCAAAAATAAAACCAATAAACTCTTGTAAGTTTGCCCCAAGCTTTGGGAATTGATTTATTCTATCATCAGGGAACTACAATTTTAAAAAATATTACATAAGAAAATTATCTTTAAAATTTGACTTGATAATACTTACAACTCAGGTGAGAATCGATGAATGATGTTCAGTAAAAAATACTTTTTTTTTTTTGACATTATGGTAATAAATAATGAGAAATGTAAAAAAGAAATGAACTAATGTTCAATTACCACACTTATTTTTTAAAAGAGATCCAGAGATGGAGCCCCCCTTTTTTTGAGAGAAATAATCCGATTCAAAGCAAAAAAAATCTAGGAGGCTATTAAAAAACTAAAATGTGTTTTTTTGAGATAAAATTAATTCTTCCCTTTTCGGTTTCGCCAGAAATGATCTGAGTTTTTTTTTTTTCAAATGGAACAAATTTTTGAAATCTAGAGCAAATTCTGAACATTATAAGGTAATTTTTTTTTTTTTAATATTTTTTTAAGGATGATGATTTTTTACATTTGGAACTTTTCTCCCCGATGCCATGTTGCCCAAAAAAATAAAAATTTGCATTTTAATTACAATATTTTTCCACCAGCCGCTTTTTTTAATGTGACAAAATCATTTTTTTTCGTTCATCTCATGTTTTCAAATGACATCTCAATGGGACCTCTCTGCAACAGATTGTTTCAAGGAAAATTTTGAATATCTTCGATTTTTTTTCAGAGTTATCATTATTAAAAAAAAATGTCCAAAAATGTGCAGCCCTGGACTAAACAACCCAAAATGATAAAAATTTTTTTAAATAGCACTTCTCAATTGTCTATAACGATTTTAAACTTGAAAATCATCAAACGTTAAATTTATTATTTTGAATTTGAATAGGCGAATTTGGGGGATTATCAACATTTATTACAAATTTTTTTTTTAATATTGTGCTTTCCCCCCATTAACTTTTTTATACCCTAACTAGTCAGCAAAGACTATTCTTTATATATATATATATATATATATATATATATATATATATATATATACAAATAAAAAAAGTGGAAGATATTTATAACTCAACCAATTTTCATTTAAAGGGGGTAGATTTCAATTTTTTTTTTCATATTTATATTTCCTATTAAGAATGAATTTGTATTGATTAAATCAAGACGGGAAGTCTACTGAGTTCTGTGAAGGGCATAAACCCTTTACAAATCCCCAAATCCTTTCCCCGAAATTCTACCCCAAGAGAATACCCTTCTGTTATGTAAACAGAGGGGGATATGAATTCAGGAGATTTTAAAGTAGATTGGGGTTGCATGGTCAGATGTTATCGTGCAGTTTGTTTGGGGGAAGTGCAACCCCCAATACCCCCCCAATTGCTGTGAATAATGAATCGAATAATTATCTACAAAATGTTTTTGCAGATCCTTAATCAAGCAGAAATTCTGAACTTTGAACACGTTTTCAACTCTTGCACTCGTAAATGTTTTTACGATTAATAGATTGATACCAAAATCGATATTATATATTTTTTCATTAAAAGGAGAGTTATTGATTTCCCCTTCTAAACCAGCTAATTCTTTTTGAGTTTTTGGGGGAAAAATTGTGTGTGATTCACAGAGTAAATATCGTGTCGTAATCAAAATATATTCAGCAATATTTCGGGTAATTTTGGATTGGAGTCGATATAATAATGTATAAAAAACAACGTCACTACAAAAAACAAAAAGTGAAGAAGTTCAGCTGAGCAGGGATATGGATTCATCTTTGTGTAAATCTGGATGATGGGGGCGTCTACAACCATTAATGCCACAGGATTTATTGAAACGACATCTAATGGTCTGATGATTGTTGCGGAGACAGGAAAAAAACACAGTTTTCCCTCTGGTTTCCCCAAAAACATCCGATTTCATTTTTTCGCAACTACTAGTTTTGTGTCCATTACTATTGCAAATATATACAGATCATTTTATTTTCTTCTTGAGATATTACTAATTTTTCTTTTGGGTTTTTGATTATTATGGAAGTTTAAAGTTCCTACTACGGTTTTGCGATATAATGCGTTCTAGGTGTTGTAGTGTCTAGGTCATTGGCTATTTGCATCAACTATTTGGAAAAGTCTTTTTAAAATTGACAGTACTATTTTTTTTCCCAAAACTTCCTCCCCCCAATAGTTTTTTAAAATATCAGGCAATTTCTGAACCATTATTCTCAATACATTTTTGGGTTCTGCAAATGGGCATCATAGCTCAAAAAATTTCATCGTGCTGACTAGAATTAACATGACTGGGGAAACTGAATCAGATTTTCATGTCATTTTCTCGGACCCCCATAATTTTTCAATTTGTTCAAAAAGTTATCTATGATTTGGCCCAAATACAAACCCTCATTTCTAGAGTTTGTATAACTTGCTCAATGTACTCAGGATGATCATCACTCCCGCAACTGCTTTTTTTGCTTCTCCTCTCAGGCATATTTCCAGTTTTATCATAGACTTTTCTTGGGTATATTTACATTGGGGAAAAAATTTTTTTTGAAATGGGATTTGAATTCGGCCATCTTCTGATTTCCCATCAGATATAGGAAAATCCTTTTTTTATGGAGTATCTTGCAAACAAAGCATTGGGCTTCATAGTTGAAGGTGTTTGAGGGTTTTTTAACATTTTTATCACCCCCCCTTAAAAGGGGGCCCCAATTTATCAACATCTGGGTTTGATAACATCTTCGTTTTTTTGGATTCTGAACAGAGATGTGAGGGGCATCATTTTTAGAAAAGGGGTTTCCCAAAAAAAATTTTCCCAGTCAGTAACATAGGAGTTCACAGGGGGCCCGGGGGTTTTTTTTCAATTGTTGGTTTTTTGCAGCTGGCATGGGGATGATTTGCAAAAAAATGATTCCACATTCGGATTATGAACAATACCTTCGGTATACACATTTCTATTTGATACTGAGTTCGATTTCATTGAAGTTGGCTGTGATCTTCTCTCCTCATTTTCCACAATTTCAGCTTCTTGCACTTGTCTTTCCATCTCGATTAATTTCAATTGTTTCAAATTTTGGGACTTTTTGTTTTCGTTTCCATCTCCATCATCCTATTTTTTTATGTTTTTTTTCAGCCTCAATAGCGAGTCTCTTTCTTTGGATATCCGTACTAGTATTAGGGGGCCTCGTTTTTTGTAGTTGAATGGAAGGGGTTTTCTGGTGGGACGTCATGATTCTTCTTCTTTCAGGTTCTTTCCCAAACATTGTCCTTTGAAATCACATTTGCATTCCCAAAACCCCTTTTGGGCCACTCAAAAGGGGGATCCGGGGGAGTGGGTACCTGGTTTTACGATGATTTCTAGCTGTGCCCATTCTGTCGCTATTTCTATCTTCAGGACATTTCAAAAAAGGGGAAAAGGACAAATGGTATCGAGCAAGGCTGGGAAAAGTGTTCGATTTTTTTAGGGATGAAGCTAAAAAAAAATTAAAACCCGGGAAAGCGGGAAAAAACAGGCCGTTCAAACCAGAAGAAAGGTTGAAGGTAAAAAAAGATAAAAAAACCGAAGATTTTGGCCACAAAAAGCAGTGGGAGTGTGGGGTTGGAAAAAGTTGTTTTGCTTCGGGGGAAAAAAATTGGAAGGAAAAAAGCGGAATCAAACCATAATGAAGAAAAAAAAAAAAAAAAAAATGAAAGGGGAGCGTTTCATTTTTTGGGGGCCCTGACCGTTAATACTTTCCCTATGGCCCTTTTTTTCTGAGCCTAATTTCTCTAAACCCCCCATATGAGCGGCAGCAGGTGGTTAACCAAAAAATCGATTTCTCTTTTATGTCATGGAGTTAAGCGTGATTATCTATCCCAAACCAAATTATCTTTGGGTTCTTTGGCTCTGGAAAATTCGTGCCATTGTCGCAGAAAATAGTTTTTTTTTACCTCTCCCCCCCCACCCCATTATGGCCATTACTGCAGAATCGCTGAAAAAAGAAAGCGATATTTTAAATGAAACCCCTCCTAGGCAAGTGAATATGACACCCCCTTTTTTCCCCTTTTCCTTCCCACTGTCACTGAATCGGGCCAAAGTAATCCATTCCGACATTCATAAAGGCCTCACCTCCCCACTCATTCGAGCTGTGGAAGTTGTCCCATGATGCTTAGCACGTTCTTTTTTTCAATTCTGGCATTTCGAAAATGCCGTTTAACCCTACTCGTCCATCTATACCCAGAATTTTTGCCTCATTTCATTTTAAAAAGGGTTTCCCCCCCTCTTGGCATTTTTCGTGGGAGTGGAACTAATCATTTTCGGGTTCAAAATTGGCGTTTTCCCCCCTTTTTTTAATTCGGTTAGATTTGTTCTTCCTCCAAAAACTAACAGTCTGGGGGGACAGAGAAGTATGTTACTCTGATTCTCAGGGCTTTCCATTTTCAGACGCTGGTTTTTTTTCAAAAAACATTCCATTTTAGGGCTGACGAATCCTGTGTTCTTTCTTCTTCCATTTCGGCTAAGTAGGGCTGGGGGATTTTTTTATCTCATTCTTCATAATTTTTAGAACCTTAGGGTCCAATCAGTGATCTTATCAATCTTAACCACTTTGAGAACCGCTTCATATCAGGAAAAAAATTTATATTCCTTGTGACCAAAAAAAAATCGGGAAAGGGAAAATTTAGTCTTCAATTTCTATCAAGTCATCTTCTATTTGTTGAACATTTTTTTTCCACTCCTGGCAATATTCAACCGTATTTCGAAATACCACCACCTTGTCGGCATGCAATTTTTCCCCGCCCTTTTTTCGTTGAAAAGTAGTTAAAAATAAAACAGTTTAATTTAATGGGAATTTAAAATTCCAGGCTCTAAAATTTCACTTTAAAATTTTAAATTTAAAAAAATATTAAAAACCCAAAATCTTTAAAATTGTAAAATCTTTTTCTCTTTCATAAACTAAAATGGTAATAATTATTATTTTTTAAAATTCGGATTTTAAAAAGAAGAATATAAAGAAAGGGTAAAAAAAAAATTAACAGGAATTCCGAACCGTTTGAATGGGTGTTTTTGTGAAATAAATAAGGAAAAAAAATATGAAATAAAAAAAAAACATACCTCAAAACCAAACAAATTAAACGCTGGGCACTTGTCTTCCTTCCTGTTTCCCAACCCCTATGGAACTTTCCGGCCCCCCAAAAACCAAACCCTTCAAAAACTTCCACAAAATACCACTAATGACTGAAGCAGGTCGGGGGTATGAGGTTATCATTAACCCATGGGTTTCCCGGGCTCTAAAATCAGTCTGATCCTTTTGGTTTTTGGTTATCCCCAAAGGGGGGAAGGTACCATGGGAGGATTTAATTTGATTCCTCTTGATAACTTTCGAAGTACCCTTTTTTTTTCCTGTAGCTTGTATTTCGTCACAATGTCTTTTCAAACCCCGTTCTGTCGACATTTCTCCTCCACAGGCGAATTTTTTGTAGTGCTCTATATCTGCTTTCAGGTAAGTGGCTTCCTTGGAAAACTCTTTTCTTTAAATTTTCGGATTTTCTCATTTATTGTCCCAATGCCCCGGGTTTTTCAAAGTTTGAATATTTCTTAAAAAAAATTCCCAAAAAAGACTCAGTTGAAAATAAATTTTTTCAGTTCTTCAATTTGGTCAAATTGGTTCCCCAAAATTTAATGTATATTCGAATTTTTTTTATTGTGCATATTCAAATTACAAGGACCTAGACCCCTATCCCTCTGCACCTTTGCCACAGGTCATTTTTCCCCCCCCCATTTGTGGGGTATGATTGGGTTCCTTTCCTGAGCAATCACAATGGGTTTTCATTTCTTATATCACAATTTTGGAATCCTTTTAAGGGGTGGATGTTTTCCCATTCCGTCTGTTGGGTTTTTCAATGAAGTTCTCAATAGTGGAACTTTTTCAAAAAAAAAGTTTTCCTCCTTTTTTTGGAAATTAAAGATCCAACAAAAAAAATTATGTTTGTTTTTTTAGTCCATTGTAAAAAGGGGGGTCTTTGATCAGAAAGGTTTTTTTCCCTTTTTATGTCTAAAACTAACGGTTGATGCCCATCACTAAGGCTGTAAAAAATCTTATGGACCATAAGCCCCGGGAAATTTCCAAAATAACCCCTTTCGGGCAAACAAAATTTTTTTCCTTCAATTTCGTGGTTCCAGAGCTAGATATTTGAGATCATTTTTGTGAGATGATGACGGAAACCCCGTCCATTTTTTTTCAATTTCTTTTTTCCCTTCGACATCTGAACTTTTTATTTTTTCCTCAAAAAAAGAACTAATTTTTTTTCCCGTGACCTTCCCCCCCTTTTGTCCATTGATCGGGTTTTGTTTTTAAAGGGGTTTTAAATTTTTTCGACTGTTAAACTGATTTTTTTTTGCCATTTCTGGAACTCACGGGAAATTTAATTAAGTCTTCGGGGTTTTTTAATAAAACATCATTTTGAAATTTTCTCCTTTTTAAAAAATTCCGGGGAATTCTTTGGAATTTTTTTTTTTCTGACCTTTTTTTTTAATTTGACGCTTCATCAATTACAAGGATTTTATTTTTTATGATCGTTCATGAAAAATGATAGAAAACAATACCCCAAAAAATTTTTAAATTAAATTCCCCGAAAATTTTAAAAAACAACATATGATTGAAAACCCTTAATCGAAAAAAAAAAAAAGAATATAAGTAAAGTAAATCTTTATTTAAATAGGAATTAAATAAACGAAAAAAGGGATTAACAAAGGGGAAAAATTTCACAATATATTCCCAGGGGTTTAATTTAAAAAGTATGGGTAATAATTTCCCAAAATTGGCAACTTTTTAAAAATTAAATGTTATAACTCTAAAATATTTAATATCGATAGTTCAAAGTAAACAACAAAAAGACTAGTTAAAATATCAAATACGCAAAAATATTGTTTGGGTTGATTTAATGAATTTTTCTCGATTTTGAACTGTTGAACACTGAAAATTTTAATATCACATGGAAATCTTTAAAATTAAAAACCATTATGAAACTTATTTTTTTTTCATGTGACTTATTGGTTTTTTTGGCTAAAAATCAAATTTTCTTTTGTGTAATTTTTGGGAACTCATAATTAAATGTTATAAAAATTGTCAAAATTTGCATTTCTTGTGAAATTTTTAGATGAATATCATTGAAAACAAAACAGTCTATTTTTTTAAAGAAAGGAATTCAATATAGAAAATTGAGTTTAGGCTATTCTAATCATTTCAAAAAGAACCAAACCCCCTTTTTCGTTTTTTGGAATCGTACGTTGAATCTGAAGGTAGTAAACTTACAGTTATCAAAGGGGAGGTTTATAATTGATCTTGGGGTGTTTTGATGATTACTGGGGCCCCACTGAAAAAAAAGGTTTTTTTTAAATTTTTTTATAGATATATTGAAAATATTTTTTTTTGAGGTTAGGTTATTATCTACTATATGATTTGAATTTCAAGTGTTGTTTTATCACTTTGTTTTATTTTATGCTTTTTGTGATTACGGCTTTTTTTTTTGGTATATTCAGTTTAAGTTTGTTGATATTTAGGAATTGTGAAATGTTTTCAAGTGAACGATTGAATTTAACGACAGCATTTTCCAAATTAAAAATCACTTGAAGCAATAGTGTCGTCTGAGGACATATTTCGTCATGGTGATTTTTCTAAAATAATGGCATTTATCACCTTTAAATTTTTTCGTGATAAATTCTCTTTCGCTTTTTTGCTTTAAAACGAGAATTGGTTTAGTCTCCGTCAATTTTCGTAATTGTTTCCCACGGGGGTACTAACGTAGCATCTTGCGTTCTACTTCTCCACCCATTTAAAAATTTCCCAGATTGACCTGACTTTTCACTAACACCATTCTACCCCTTTCAATTTCAGTACGTCTTGGAGTTTGTATAAAAGATCTTTCAATAATTGAGGATTCTGGAGGTGTCCAGTCGTTTCAGCGTCTTCATTGTCGATATTACATTTGTTAACTTCAGTTGAAAATTCAATTAGTCTCCTAGGTTCATGTCTCTGATGTATGGCAGGCTCTAATATTGAAATCACAACATCAACAATATATTCTGTCTTCAAATCGTAATTCCTAATGCCTGCATCACCAATTCTACGTTTTCCGATGTTAACAACATCCCCGTAACAGCAGCTTTGGCTTCTCCTTCAGACTCTTCCGTAATTTGAGCATGATTTCTTCGTTGCTGTAGTAACAAATTGAATATATATTCCTCATTGCTTGTGAAAACAGAGGCCATTTGGGTTTCCCATGGAAGAATTGAGAATATTTGTCCATTGTCTGTCGTGCTAATATTTTTTTCGACTTATTCGTGGCATTTGAAGACGCAACTGACTGATGACATTCGACAAGGTATCACAAAGTAATTTGATATCATTATTCTCGGGTTTATTTTCTACCTCTTCTGGAATATCTTCAGGATATTGTTGATCCAGTCTTTACCGTTTCATTTTTCATTTCCTTCGATGGGTATATCAATATTCCGAACTGAAACCATTGAATTCTGCTGTGGCTTTTTTTTCCATATCTTCATCTAGCATGGCATCTGAGTTCATGTTCCATTTCTAGAAGCAGAATGCCATTCTCTATTTCATTCATTTTCTGTTCTGATGCTTGTCTTTTCTCAGTCGTCATTGCCAACTTCTTCTTCAGACTTATATAGGGTACGATTGAACTTTGCAGTTTCTTCGTTGAATTCGATCGAGCTTTTCGCCACTAACACGTTTGGGTACCTCTATCTCTCTTCAGTTTGAGTTTCCAGTATCAGTACCACCAAAGTTCTGTAGCCAAACGAAGTCTCGCCGGAAGATGGCAATTCAAACCGGCTCCTACTATTCCAGATTTATGATCTTTCTCCATAGTCGTGATCACGTCGGGGTCACCAAATGTTGTTTCCTACAATCAAATAATTTGCCTTTGGTCAGTGATAACTATATTTTCGTCTGGAGTAAAACTGACGAATTTAGTTTTAACAACTAACTCCAATAACAATTCCATAAATAAAATAAAAAGCGCCTACATGTGATTTGTGCAGCCACACCATAATCTTCCAAATCCAGGTGCTGTGTATAAATCCAAGATTTTAGTCAACTTGTTCATCCGAAGACACGCATGAATACATAGATTTACAGTGTAGAGTTGCAACTTTTCAGCAGCTATTTTCTCCCCAGCAGCCAAACGACTAGGGCGGCGGTTATAAATAAAATATATTGAATATAGTATCGAATTGGGAATGAGTTTATCATTGCTACCGCATGTCGTCTTATATGTGATGTTCATATCATTGTCAAGATTTGCCATTAATGAACTTCAGTTATAATTCCTAAAATATTTAAAATAAAAGTTGTTTTTCTGAGAAGGAAAAAATATCCGCGTTCATAATTGAATAGGTGTTATATACACCAGAAGAGTACACTGTATGAAAGACTTCGATTTGGGGAGGCGTCCAAGGGGTGGTTGACCTCATGAAAATGAAAAAATCTATTTCTATGATGGAAAAATGGCAACGTTATGACTTCTCAAAGAGTGTTTTTACTCTGTATAAACTTCTTCAGAGGCGTCCGGGGTTCTACCCTCATGAAATATTTAAAAAATCGATTTTACTGTGAAGAATACGCAAGTTAATATATTCCAGAGGGCTCATATATCAGAAGGGTACATCGTATCACGCTTCACTTTGAGGAGGCGTAGGTGCTACCATTGAAATCTTAAAATTATTTTTTGTGGGAAACCATCGTTTATTTCTTAGAGAGTGTTTTATATCAGGAGAGTAAGATGAACGATTCTGATTTAGGCATCAGGGGTGACCACCCCATGAAATCTTAAGAAATCGATTTTTCTGTGCAGCAAAGCCGCGTTTATATTTTTCAGAGAATGTTTCTATATCAGAAGAATACACTGTATCAACGACCGATTTGAGTATCGTGGTTCCACCCTCATGAAATGAAAACTATTTTCTGTGAAGGAAACAATAGCCGCGTTTATTTCAGAGAGGGTTTTATACCGAGACTACACTGTCTGAAAGACTTCAATTTGGGGAGGCGTCCAAGGGGTGGTTCATGAAATCTTTAAAATCGATTATTATCAGGGTTTAAGGGGAGTTCCACTCCTAAAATCTGAGAAAATCGATTTTTAAGATTTTATGAGGGTGGAACCACCCTGACGCCTCCTGCTGTAAAAGTCGTTACAGTGTTGTCTTCTGGTATATAAAACCTCTAAGGAATATAAACGCGACTATTTCCTTCACAGAAAATCGATTTTTTAGATTTCCATGAGGGGAACCAATTCCCTTGACGCTCAAATCGAGATCATCTTACCTGTATACAACACTCTCTGAAATATAAACAAGCCATTTTTTCCTTCACAGAAAAATCGATTTTTAGGATTTCATGAAGTTGAACGCCCTGGACGCCCCAAATCGAAGTCAATCATACAGTTTACTCTCCTGATATAAAAAAACCTCTCTAAGAAATATAAACGCGGCAATTTTTTTCCTTCGCATAAAAATAGATTTTTTTTTATTTCATGGGGGTGGAAACACCCCATAGACGCCCTCCAAATCAAAATCGTTCATACAGTGTACTCTCCTGATATATAAAACAATCTCTAAGGAATATAAACGCGGCTATTTTTTTCCTTCACCCAAAAATAGATTTTTCAAGATTTCATGAGGGTGGAACCACCCTTTGGACGCCTCCCAAATCGAAGTCGTTCATACAGTGTACTCTTATGATATATATTATACTCTCTAAGAAATATAAACGCTGGTATTTTTTTCCTTCACAGAAAAATCGATTTTTTAAGATTTCACGAGGGTGGAACCACCCCTTGGACGCCTCCCAAATCAAAGTCGTTCATACAGAGTACTCTCCTGATATATTGAACACTCTCTAAGAAACATTAACGTGGCTATTTATTTCCTTCATAGAAAAAGTATTCATGATGGTGGAACCATCCCTTGGACGCCTCCCAAATCGAAGCATTCCATACAGTGTACTCTTCTGGTGTATATAACTCTTTTTTCCAATTATGAACGCGGCTATTTTTTTCCTTCACAGAAAAACAATTTATTTTAATTTTAAATATTTCAGAGTATAACTGGAAGCTCATAGACAGTTCAAATATCTTTTAAGGCAATGTATATGAACATCACATATAAGACGACATGCGGTAGCGATGATAAACTCATTCCCAATTGTTCAATACTACATTCAATGTATTTTATTTATAACCGCTGCCACTGGTCGTTTGGCTGCTGGGGAGAAAATGGCTGCTGAAAAGTGGCTGCTAACTTCACACTGGTCAGATTTGGTGATAATATGTTATAGAGAGCTTGAAGATTGTGATTCTCAGGGATCGAGTGAATCGCAGAAAAATTCCGAAAATTCCAATTTTTCATCGCGTCATCATTTATCATAAACGTTGTTCAACTTTTCCAACTGTATTTTTTTGCAGCACCACCAAATTGAACGTACTTCACTCAATTATGGGATTACACCCTAGGCTTAACGTACCCTAGGAAATATATTCAAGTCCCGAAGTAAGGGGTTGTTTGAACCGTATCATTCACCATATATTCAAAAACCGTTACCTTCACCACAAATTCAACCCTCGGTTAGTAACACTCCGATTTGAATTATCGTGCAGCGCCTAGAGTATGCCATGGAAAATATAATATACATAGTGTGTCCACTTGAGTTGGCGATGAATGAGAAACTTTTTTTTTCAAGTCATTCTCCATAAAAAGATTTGCATGTTCTGAATCCTAATTTGAAATAATCAAATCTCAAAAGTATCAGTCATATACGAGATTTAAAATCAGGCGTGAAGTATTTTTATTTATGACAATATCAAAAACTGTTATCATGAAAAGTTGTTCAGAATTAATAATCACGTTTGAATACGCAATCATCACAGAATTATCTTAATACACTTCTTACCATAGGCGTAATATTATTCTGAACCGTTTCTGTAATTATTCTTTCGAAATGGCAAGATATATTTTCTGTTTCAAGTAACCCCATAAGAAAAAATCGAGTGGAGTTAATTCTGGAGACCGAGGTGGCCAACAATTTTCCGAAAACTGATGTATAACTTTCCTATTGAAACTATTTTCAAGGTATTGCCTGAGGCACCATCCATCTGCAACCATACCTCTTGTCGTTCAACTAGAGGGAGGTCATCAGGAGAATTATTTATTTCATTTTTTATAAAGAGTAAATAAAGGTCCGCAAAAGGTCCAATTATTTCATTTTTATAAATTCCACATTTTATTTTTTTCAAATGCACACTGGTCCCGAGTTTTGATTGTGAAGTTAGGATTCGTGTCACTCGACCAATGGTAATTTTCGGTAGAGACTGTTCCATATGATGAAAATGTTGCTTCATCAGAACAAAAGAAAATGTATTGACTAAAATGAGTTATCTTCTAACATTTCCCAGATGATCCAGCAAACTCAGCCCTGAAGACTTGTTTTCAGTTTTGATGAATGAACTTCGAAGCGTTATTGATGAGAGAAATCTGAAAAATCGATTTTTATAGGGTTGGATATGATTGCGTAATTGAATGTGATTATTAATTCTAAACAACTTTCCATACCAACAGTTTTCGATATTGTCACAAATGAAAGTACTTTACTGTTGTACCAAATACATATTTTCTCACAAACCTCGTATATGGAGACGCTGACGCTGTGGTGTCACATAATCAAAGAAATGCACCCCTTCACCTCACTCACTCACCACACCTATATGCGCATTTCGAATTATCATCATCAGTTGGTTAACTACACTAAATAAAATGTAAAATTTCCTTACAATATATACCTGGTGTTTCTAATTGTGTATGACTGATGAATTTTAAGATGTGATTATTTCAAATGAGGTTTCAGAATATGCGAAACTTTTTATGAACAACTATTTTTCCTTAAACTACAAATGAAAAAGTTTTCCATTTGTCGCCAACTCGAGCGGTCATACTGATATATATATATATAAATATAATATAATTATATATATATATATATATATATATATATATATATATATATATATATATATATATATATATATATATATATAATATATATATATATATATATATATATATATATATATATATATATATATATATATATATATATATATATATATATATATAATATATATATATATATATATATATATATATATATATATATAAATATATATATATATATATTATGTCAAGCGATCAGTTCAGGACATTTTCAATGACGAATCGATAAGTTCCAGGACATTTGGTGACTTCCGGGACTGGTCCGGAATTTTTATATGTTTAATGAATACTTCCAGGACTGTACCGGAATTCACTTTGCTGTATTTTGTAGAATGATAACTTCCAGGATTGGACCTTCTTTATTGATCCTGAGCATATACAGGGTGTTACATAATTAAATGCTGATCCTAAAGGGCGATAATCATTGGATGATTTTAAGAAAAAATCTTCCAATGAACATAGGTCCGCAACCGCTTTATTTCTGAGATACCAAATGTTGAAATTTAACAAAAAAATCAGTTCTTCCCCAATATCTCTAAAACCGCCTCGGATTTTCTCTTAATTTTTTGGTACAGGCAAAGTACGCATAAAAATAATTTTTTTCCATATAAAGGATTTCTTAATTTTTATCAGTGGCGTCCCTGTTAACATGCCCTGTCATATTTTTGATCAAAATAATGATACGCCACTATCTTTTTTCCAAATGAATATTATTTTTGTAATTGTCCTCTATCTTCTCATAAAAATGATCTCCTGCCTTTTTTTCGTTCGGCGGACGGTTTTCGATTTAGAAAATGAAATACATTCATTTGCTTGTCCCTATTCGATTTTTTCTCTTAGTCCTAATTTCACAATTGTGGTAATCAAAGGATCTAGGCAAGATTTTTATAATTTTATGGTAACTATTATTTAGTTTTTGTAATGAGTACGCATAGAAATACATTTTTCATTTTTAAAAACATAACTATTACGAACAAAAAATACCAAAATCAAATGAACTGTTCAAAATATCCGCCTCCTGCAAGTATCCACGCTTCAGCCCTCCTTTTCATTGACTCGCGTACTCTTTGGAAAATTCTTGGAATGTATTCCTCATTGCTTCACAGGAAACTATTACGCGGTTTCACAATTCTTCCTCATTTAGAGTTGATTGACTGTACACCAAAGACTTAAGATGTCCACAAAGAAAATAATCAAGACTGTTTGAGTCTGGGGATCTAGCTGGCCATGACTCTGTTCCCCCACGACCTATCCAGCGATTGTGAAAGTTTTGGTTTAAATATTCGCGTGCCAGAGCACTAAAGTGAGCAGGTGCACCATCGTGCATAAGCCACATGCGATTTCGCATTAAAATAGGAACATCTTCCAACAGAATTGGCAAATTATTTTCAAGAAATCGCTCATAATTATGTCCATTTAATCTGCGTGGTAAAAAAAAGGTCCAATTAGGCAATCTCCAATAATTCCAGCCCAGACATTTACTGAGAACTGCTCCTGGTGATGAGATTCCACGATTGCATGCGGATTTTCCTCGGCCCAAAAATGATTATTATGAAAATGTCTTAGTCTGTTTTTAGTAAAACTAGCTTCGTCCGTGAATAAAATGTCACTGTCAAATAAAGGATTTTCGGTAACTTTTTGGAGAAACCATTGGCAGAAATTCACTCGTTATGGAAAATGTCGAGGAGGTAGAGCCTGAACTCGTTGAATGTGATAGGAATATAATAAATAATCATTCAAATTATTGGCAACTTGCCTCGTACTTTTTTCAGGATTTTCGTCAACTGAATTTTAAACAGCTACCTCAATTGCTGGAGTTTTCGCAGTCCGATGTGCTCGTTTCAAGTGATGATTTGGCTCAAAACTTCATATTTCACATAATCTTCTGTGGGTGCTTGAAATTGTTCGAGCATCAGGAATCATTCTTTTTGGAAAGCGCTCTTGATACAGTCGCCTAGCTTCATTTCAGCAAGCCCATACAAGTAACGCATGTCAGCTAATTCGGTATTTGTAAAATTTACCATGTTTTTTTTTCAATAAAAAAGTTTTCATAACGTAAATGATATCACGTATCTAGCTAAAGAAGTTAAAGTTGTTTTTGTTGAAAACAAAGAAATGTGTTCTTAGCATACTAGATGTTTCTAGCCCACAAGATAATCCTACTACTCTCCAATGGCTGATTTCTCATAGAGACAAGCAAATTAATGCATTTTATTTTCTAAATCGAAAACCATTCGCCGGACGATAGAAGACAATTACAAAATTAATATTTATTTGGAAAAAAGACAGTGACATTATTTTGATCAAAAATATGACAGGGACGCCACTGATAAATCCTTTATCATGGAAAAAAAAATTTTTATGGGTACTTTGCATGTACCAAAATTGAAAAAAACAAACAGAGTGGTTTTGGAGATATCGGGGAAAAATTGATTTATTTGTTAAATTTCAACATCCTGTATCTCAGAAATAAACCGGTTGAGGACCTATGTTCATTTGAAGAATTTTTCTTGAAATCATCCAAGGATTATCGCTCTATAGGATCAGCATTCAAGTATAAAGAACCAAAAAAGATATTAATGGAATATTTTCCAAGTATCCATAAATTGATGATCCAGTAAGTATCTGATTAATAAAAAGATAGAGACAATTTCCAACGACATTATAATTACATATGTTCGTTCGTTCTATGAAAATACTTCCATTATATGTTTTCATGTCATTGTGACTGGTATAGAATAATAAAAAGTGAAATCCGAAATGAAAATTATCTAGAAGTTGGGATACTGTGAAAATTTTATAAAAATACTATGTGACCCAGATGCAAGATTCCGTGATATCTCTGAAAACTGATCATCTTGCATCGTTGTTTCCATTGGATTATTCGGGTCGGATTTCTTCTTATTTCATATTAGAATAATTCTAGGTCCGATTGAGAATAGTTGAGATCTAAGATTTCAGAAGTATTTATGCACTTTCTGACCGTGAATAATTTTTATTTTGTCAGATCGATACCAAATTCCGTACACTGTTAAAAATTTCGACGGGTATTTTACAAAAAGTGTTGGAAGTTTTAATGCACAACAATATTGTAATAATAAAATTCAGACACGACTTATTCTAACTCCATCTAGTAAAATTACAAAACATTTGTTGAAATTTACAAGTAAGAAAATTAAAATTTGTCAGTGAAATTACGATATATTATGTAATTTTCAAGACGAAGTTATAAAAATACTGAAAATATTTGTACATTTTTAATGACAGAGTAATTTCAGTTTCAATATGTTACTTGTTGCAAATCGAGTCACAAACAATGTTTCTGAATTTTGAAAACTTTTGATTGGAAACTGACCAACAGTTCGGTAAAATTACAATCTGTAGGTTACACATGAAGATTGAAAAATTACGACCCATCTTAGTAGGTTACCTCACATGTCTTGGTATATTACTCGAATTGTATTATATTTTGTATTAGCAATGCACTGATTTGTAATGTTACTCATATGTTCCATTGTAAAACAATTGTAATTTTACAAAAAAAAAATTACAGTGTAGTGAAGGGTATTTCGACAAGACAAACGATGGTGTCATTAGTTTTTGCTAAGACGTCTAGAAGTTGAAAAAAAGTTAAAATATACAAAAATCCCATGTGACCTAGATAAATGAGGTGATATCTCGAATTCCCGAACATCTAGCATTTTCTCGTTCCAATTTGATTCTTATTTCATATGAATAAAGTAAGTCCAGGTACGATTGAGAAAAGTTTCGATTTGAAATATCAGAAGTGTTTATAGACTTTCTGGCTAAAATGAATCATTTTTGTTTTGTCAGATCGGAACCAAATTTCTGATTGAATGGCACGTCACAACACGTCTGAAATGATTGTTTCATTTGTTTTTTGCAGAGATATTTGGAAGTTGGCAAATGGTAAAAATTATGGAAAAATCCCACGTGACTCAAATAATGATGTGATATCTTGGTAATCCAACGATCTTAAAACTAAGAACTACGTCAGCGATTATCGTCTGGAACACCTGAGCAACGCAAAGTCAGGTTAAATAACCAACGTGAGCGTAACCAGCAACGCACAGCTGGTTACGCTCACGTAATTATGTATTGAAGTTAGATTGCAACAAATTGTCAGGAAAGAAACTTTGTAATGATGAGGCACTGAATGAACATAATAGAATGAGAAATATCAAGTAATGAAATAAAAACGAAAAACTTGAAAATAAAATGAGTAAAAAAATGTTTTTAAGTAAAACATTTTATTGAAAAAAAGATAATAATGATATGGATGATGTACTGAACGCAAACAAATAATTCGGTAGGTCTTAGGTACCAGTCAACACACCACTCTCCTCATCAATCTAGGGCAATGATCAGACAAAAAATAAAATCGTGGGGCGTATCGTAACCTGAGTAAATATGTGAATAGCATTTATTTGATATGAGCGTTTAACTGTTGATACCTGGTACCTAAGACCTACCGAATTATTTGTTAGCGTTAAGTACATTATCCACATCATTACCTTTTTTTCAATAAAACCGTTCAACTTATCTTCAACTCCGAATATAATTTGATATGGAGATTTATCATCACCTGAGGAAAAAGAGTTATGCTCCCTCCATGCGACTTTCTCTCTCTCTCTCTCTGTAGATTGTAGATTGTAGGGGGTCAATATGGCTCTTCAGCCTCTCCGTACCTAGACCTATAAGGTCTTTCGTACATTACCCTTCATCTATTCAACACCTGGGATTCCGAGACTCCTTGCGAAGCGTATCAGTTTCCTGGGAGCTAAGTTCCTGATGTCTGAGGGCGTTAGTGAAAGCCCTTCGATCAACTTAAGCCTTCTGCAGAACATTGCTTGCCAGTCGCAAAGCAGGTGTTTGCAGTCCCAAGTTGGTCTAGACTTACAAGTGTGTGACTTTAGAGCTTTTAGTGCTCATTTCCAAAGATTAAGAAGTTTTCCTCATATAATGATGGAATTGCCCTTTGGTTGAGAAAGACCAGTATTGGATTCCACTCTTACCTGAAAACAACTCGGAGCCGACATAAAATTTAGTACATCCGTTCACTGAGAACTTCCAGTACTTTCTTCTTCCTTAGATTCACGATATTAATTTGTATATCTGCCTACAGAAAACATCCGGTACTCTCTCGACCATATAGAATCACGTGCACTTTTGTATATGTATGCAATGAGATTTTCCAGTACTCCCGCAAGGTATATGATATTTCGATGTTTCCGTTATTATTATGACATAATCTTCTTGGTTTATCAGCACTTTTTGCAATGCATAAGTAGTCAAACCGTAGAATGGGCTTTTTCAGGAGATTTCATTTAACTTATTCGTTCTCTAGCTGTCTAGCAAATCTTGCAATAAAAAATTCAACTAGTTCTAATTGAGATACAGCTTTGAAGTTTGGCAGGTGTGCATCATTCCGAAGACTATGCGTTATGACATTTCCATATGAAGAAGAATAAGATGGCGGCTCCAAAATGGCAGGCAATTTTTTTTATCAATAGTCCGATTCCATTTATATAGAGAATTTTGGAGTCAGGATGGTGAGTTTTTTTCATCAAAATTCACGAATTTAGTATGGTGATTCTATTCAAAATTAGTATTTATGTGTTCTTGGGGTCGAAAAATCATAATGTTTCGTCAACATTCAAGAATCCGATATGGCGGATGCGAACTCATTTTTCCGATTTATAGTGTGTGATTCTATTCAAAACTGATATTTGGGGGTTTTGGGGTCGGAGGTTATAATTTATTGTCAAAATTCAATTAACCTAAATAGCGATTACAATATTTTGGGTTTTATGATCTGATTCTTGAAAAAATGTATCTAGGTGTTTTTGGGGTAGATTTTTTTATTGGAAAATTCAATGTGTCAGACAATTATTGGTATCCGATTCTGTTCAATATTGTTATATTGGGGTCGGAAATAACAAAATTATGCTAAAATTTCAAGAATTCATAAGGATCAATGTGATTTATGGTCTGAATATATTGAAAATTTGTTTTTATTTAAGATTTCAGGATTATTTATGCACTTTTTGGCCGAAGCGAATAATTTTCGTTTATTCGGATCGCAACCACATTCTGGATTGAGACACAAAGAAAAATTATGCTTCGTTTTTTACTAAAAAGTCCAGAAATTAGAAAAAATGAAAAAATAGAAAAATCCCGAGTAACCCAGATAAATGACGTGATATCTCGGAAAACCAACAATCTAGCGTTTTCTAGCTGCTTCCGTTAGATTATTCCTATCGAATTATCCCTTATTTCATATGATTGAAATAATTCCAGGTTCAAATGAGAAAAGTTGTTATTTAAGATTTCAGGAGTATTTATGCACTTTCTGGCAGAAGTGAGTCATTTTTGTTTTGTCAGATCGGAATCAAATATCGGATTGAAGGATATTTCTAGACGACTGAAACGATGGTTCCATTAATTTTTCGTTGAGACGTCTAAAAATTGAAAAAAGTAGGAATTATAGAAACATCCTATGTAACCCAGATAAATGACGTGATACTTCGGAAACTCGATCATCTACCGTATTCCATATGATTGCAATAATTCCAGATCCAATTGAGAAAATTTTGATTTGAGATTCTAGTATTATTTATGCACTTCCTGGCGAAAAGAATAATTTTCGTTTTTCGGATCAGACCCAAATTCTGGATGGAGGGGTGTTTCGACACGAGAAGAACGATGATGCCATTAGTTTTTCACTAAAATGTTTCAAACTTGGAAAACGCGAAAATAATAGTAAAATTCAAATTGATCGAGATAAATGACGTGATATCTCAATTTTCTAGTTGCTCCCTTATATGTGTCAAATTATCCATTATTTCATGTGATTAAAGTAATTGCAGGTCCGATTGAAAAAAGTTGTGATTTGAGATTTCAGAAGTATTCATGCACTTTCTGGCTGAGATGAATCTTTTTTTTTTTGTCAGATCGGGATGAATATCGGATTGAAGAATATTTCTAGACGATTTAAATGATGGTTCCATTAATTTCTCGCTGAGACGTCTAAAAATAAAAAAAGTGAGAATTATAGAAAAATCCCATGTAATACAGATAAATGGCGTGATACCTCGGAAATTCAATCATCTAGCGTTTTTTGTTGTTTCCATTGGATTTTTCGTGACGAATTAGCCCTTATTCCATATGATAATAATTCCAGGTTCAATTGACAAAAGTTGTTATTTGAGATTTCTGTATAATTTATTCACTTTCTGGTTAAAGTGAATAATTTTGGTTTTTTCGGATCCAAGTGACCCAGATAAATGGGTGATATCTCGGAAAACCGACAATCAAGCGTTTTCTAACTGCCCTCATTAGATTATTCGTGTCAAATTATACCTCATTTAATATGTTTATTATTATTCCAGGTCTGAGAAAAGTGATTTGAGATTTCAGAAGTATTTATGCACTGATTTGTTTGAAAATATGAACAGGAAGTTCATGAAATTAGATATTTAATCATCTACGACTGAAAGATCAACTTTAGTCACTATCTTCCATCGTTCAAGATAACCTCTTGTGGGATATTCATGTTGAAAAGGTAAATATTCTCAATTGAATATTGAATAGAAAGGGTTTCCTGTAAATTGAAAAAACCCACGATAAAAATAAAGTTATTTTTTTTGTGAATGTCTAACAGAAAACAACTACTTCTTCGGCTAAAGCCACGCCGGGCATTGAACTACATCTGATAGATATTCTGAAACGACTTTTACTCAACGAAAAAATCTGAAATTGAAAAATTTGCATTTTTATTCAGATAGTTATTTGACTTTCTATTAAAGTCCTAATTAAAAACTCATATAGATGAATGAGGCAAAGAAAAATGGTTTCCAAAAGAGAGAACTCACCAGAAATCATTTGTAACAATGACGCAAGAGAGGCATCGCATTCACTAGGCATTCAATCTATTTCACGCTTCCACAATCATCAGGAAGACCGGAAGAAATGGAAAACACATTTTCTAGAAGCAATCTCAATTCCCTATTGCAAGATTTGTAGCAGACATACAGCTAGACAACGAAGCGAGTTAAATGGAAGCTTTCAAAAAGAGCACATAACTTATGTATTTCAAATCGGAAATGGTGCTGACAACCAGGAAGACTGAGTGAAAATAATGACGGAATATCGAAATAGCATGTATCTTCCTTGATCTATATGGAAAATAAGTATATATGATGTCACATAAATCAATATATAAACTGCAGGTAATATTTTAATAAGTTTTAATTCTTGGAGTAACTATAATTATGGGTTGTTTTTTTTTTCTTTGAACTGATTATGTATCCATGTTTTAATTTGGGCTGAAGTACGGTTCTGCAGGATAGGATTTACACAAATTATATTTTGAATTTCTTTAAGGGACGGTAATTTCTTGCTCCTGATATTACTCCTGAACTGGGTAAATACAGCTTTCTTCTCTAATTCGGACCATCTCGTTCTCTTCACGGTACCAAATGGTGAAGCTACAAATAAAAGATATTACATTATGAATTTCAATGTAAGAAAAACACTTACTTGATCTTTTTCGTGATGTTACGGAACTAATATTCCCTGAAGCAACAAAGCTCCCTTTTTCAGTTTGGATATCGTGTGGGTTAATCTCACAATTTTTCATTTCAGGGTGAGTTTCTTCATTAGAATCATCGGAGTCATCTTCTTCATTTACACCTTGGGCTGCTTCTAATAATTTTGATATTTTCAAAATTTCTCTGACCACTATCGGTTGTCGATAAAAGGATTTGTGGATGCTTTCTCGATGGCCCATGAAATTTGCTAAATCGGATATGTCATTTTCCGATAAATTGAGCGTTATACATGCTGTTGCAATATGTTTCCGTAATTTCGTACCACGCAATCTTTCTGGATTTTCTGCACCCCATTCAGAAGAAAATTTTCGCATGAGATTGCAGGCTCTTAAATATTTGTGTTGACTTTTATTAAGCGACGGTACACCAAAAACATATGGATTTTTCACTGGAACACCAGCTTCTTCTCTTAATTCAAGAATTTTATTCAAACATTGCAATAAGTGTTTATCCAACAAGACAGGCACATTTCGATTGAGCTTCCCTCTGATGACGAAACGAACATATTTTTTAGCCAATTCACGACTTTCTTTGGATAGAGATTGAAATATGTCTTTATTACTGAATTCATCGATTCCATGGTATGATCTGAAATCATCAATAAGTATTCTTTCGATCTCTCCGGCACGACGCCTATTGAATAACTGGAGTGACATTAAAGTGGTTTCCGAAAGAATCTTCCAGAATATGAGAGAAAAGCCATTTTCAAGACATTTTAATGCTTCGCGTCGTTTATTAGATAGATGAGTGTGAAGAAGTTTGATGTCATCTTTAGAAGGTAGTTCAACCTTTTTTCTTCTGTGACCTTGAAATTGAGATTCGGCTACAGTTCTGTTAATTCCTATTGCAACTTCTTGGCCCAATAGGTGTATGTAGTTTTCCGTATTTACTTTTTTTTCATTGCTATGGTTTTTAATACATTCATTGATGAGGATATTTCCAATTTGTTTTAAAAGTGTACCCAGATTGAAAGCCACTGTGGGAGTTCTATAATGAAAAGTTTCAACAACCAAGCCCGCTTCAATATTGATGGCTTTTGAAGTATCATCAATAAACTTGGGGTCATATATTGATGAAAGATCGGTAACCTCCGAGTTCAGATTTCTCATAGTTATCAAGAAACGACCACCAATCTGATCCTTTGTCGAATCATTTCAAAGTGTAATTTTTCCCCTTTTTTCAATAAATTATTACTATTTCGTCATATCTGATGGCTCTCACTATGTTATCTTCCCGTAAAGGAGGGAATAGTTCTTCTCGAACGGTTTTGGAAGCTTTTGAATGAATCCGCCCCATTACTTTTTTACTCATGATCATCACCAACCTTTCATTTTTGCTGCTTTTCTTTGTACACTTCCTGAAATGAGCTCTCAAGGAATTCTTTGCAAAGTATGCTTTACAATTTCCACATGCACGGAAGTCCTTTGCTGCCCGTAGATGTTTTTCATTGGGACGTCTAGAAACAATCAATTCCCCATCATTATAGTTTTTATCTGAATTGAAGAGGTAATTTCCTCGCTTCCTCAGCACTGCGATCAATTTCCTCCTTTCTGACGACTTTTTGGGAATACTCAGGAATTTCTGTACATCTTCTTCATTTTTATGTCTTATTTCGAAATGTCTGGCAATTTTCTTGTGTTTCGTATGACAAAATATACAAAAATTTCCTTTTTTGTCACCGTTCCGTCCACAAGATTTCTCCACATGGAGCAAACTGTCGTCGCATGGATTGAGCCCGGTAATATTCGGAGAGGCAGTAACAAGTTCCACACTTGATTCAGCTGGTGCTTTATCCGAAAAATCAACATTGTGGTAACTTTCTTGACTTTCATTTCGAACATTATAATCAGGATCTTTTTGGGAGTCATCAGTACTGAGTGTTTCTAAAAACAATAGAAAAATACATCGATAACAAATTAAACAGTCGTATGTCGTTAAATCTTGGCAACTCTTCAATGTCTCGAAAATTGATAATTTGAAAAAAGTACATACAGAACAGATAAAAATGTATATTTTCAGTAATCAACGGGAAATACTTAACAATTGCCGAAGGTAAATGACAAATTGGTTCAAAATAGATTCCTACTATTCACTATTCCTATAACTTTGGATAAACCTAGCCTTTAACCGTCAGGATTGATGTATCTAACAACGAAAATAATGGTCCTGAGAACATTCGTTGCATATAAACAACTCACACTCTCCCTTTTGGACGTGTTTGTATATTATTGAATAACTTTCTGAAATCTGAAAAAAATTAATCGAATCATCAATAATTTAAAATGTTCCCTTTTCAATGTGAAATTCAGTCGCCTATGATTCTACGTCTGTTTGTACGAAACTTTTGATTATTAATGCGAAAAAGAAAACCGTTATCATCATCATTAATATTATTATTTTAATTGTGATGTTTTTCAATATTTCTATTATACCTATTAGTGTATAAACCTTCAGTAACCATATTATAGGAGTATTCAGTACGATGAAATAAAATAAGATGTCGATACTATGAGGATGATGAGGTTATCGTACTCAGTCGCCGGGTAACAAAACAACAAAGTTTTAGTAGGTAATTATTATGTTTTTCCTGGCTTATTGATGAATAATCGTGAATATTTCAGAGGAACAATCTTTCAATTTCATGGGCTATCAACTGTTAGGGGTAGTGCATCAAGTGAGTGATTATGGCTGGATGTGCTAGTACTATCGTTCATAGCAGAAGTATCATAATCATATATGCTTTGCAAACGCGTTTACAATCGATAATGACGATGTAAGTTTTTCTTCATTATAGAACATTAGTCCAGGGATAAGAGTTTCATTTCTTTTACATCTGTAGAATGACCAGAACTCACCGGGATTATTTTCAAAGACATTTTGAGATATTTCAATGAATTCTGAGTATAGTGACATTTGTTCAACAGTTCTCATATATTTCTGTAACCTTCTAACAAAACTTCTAACAAAATATGTAGATATACATAATACTTTCACAATCTTACCCTCAATGAGAGAATCGACGAGTGATGTCAGATGTGTCCTCGAAAATGTTTCAGAGTCATCGATTGTTGCTGCATCGGGTAGCAATCCTCCTGGAGCAGGCAATCGTGGCTGCCAATTGGAAATATCTTCTGATGAATCTATGAATGTGCCATTTTGACTGGGATTCAGATCTTCACATGGAAACAAAATATCATCTGGTTCAGAGTAATTCTTGTTCTCCGTTGGTTACGTTTTCCTGGAGCAGGTAACTGTGGCTGCAAATTTGAAAAAATATCTGCTGAAGGGTTTATAAAATTGCCCGTTTTACTCGTGTTCAGATCTTCATATGAAAACGAAATATTTTCATCTGTGAGCTCAATCATATCGCCAGCGAATGTATCGAATGATATTACGAAAGTTGTATTCAAATTACTCCTGTTATTTAAAGATTCAGAGGTCTTTTCTCCACAACTAGGCAGCTTCTCCGCAGAATTGTCAGACTTTTCAGTACCCTCGGAAATATTATGGTCGACTACTTCAACATCCTCCACTGAAGAATCTATCATGCTCTCTCCTGTTGAGGTAGAATTGTGACAGATTTCATGAGTGAAAATTTCGTTCCCATTGTCATCACAATTTGGATCGTTCTCAAGGGATTCGTTTTGAATATCTTCAAGTTCTTTCCGTGAATCTGAAAATTCGTATATATATTTATTTAACTTTATTGAAACATAGTTTGAACTTATATTGATTAAAGAATAGGATTGAAAAATATAATTATAAATATATCCAGTGATATATATATATATATATATATATATATATATATATATATATATATATACAGGGTATTCTGAACTCATCATTTCAAAGGAACTTTGTCTTTCAGGATATTCGATAATACACCTACAAGGGGTTCCATTTACAAAAATGCACTGAATATAAATAACGTCTAAAATAAAATAACGTCTTTATTGATGCAAAGTGGCTGTAGTTTCAACTTTGTATGCCAAAATTCGTTTCACAATCAAGGCACTTAACTACAATATCTCTATTTATCTGAGAAAACACTCATCCTAAGGACTCCTAGTTTCATCATGCTGGTTGCTCTCTTTTTATTGCCAAATAGCAGAGGTTTCGTTAAAAATGGAAATTTATCGATATGAATTTGAATGACTTATGGTATAATCTTTGATAAAATAGATGGTATGTGGTATGTACTTACCACTGGAATGTATTATCTGCGCTTCGTATTTACTTCCTCTGTGTTTTATGATGCATGTTTCATCATGTCGAGTCACTAGGCATTTGGCATTGTAAATGCCTGTGGTGTTATCTCCGAATCGGACTAAGTATAACATCATAATCTGGAGAAGAAAAAGTCTAGTAATGGATATTTAATCATGCTTCCTCAACCACCGAAAAACACATAACCGGATTTCAGAGGGATACCCAGAAACATATTCGAACTCTGGTCTTCACCCTGTATAGAATAACTATAAACCATGTCAAGTGTCAAGAAAAAGCCTTGATGGAAGGCATGAGCCTATTTATGTATATGTCTGTTCGTCGCAGTAGTAGGAATACTGAAGTACTAAATTGATTATTTTTTTTTCATGTTTTTTTATGAAAAACTACAGACTCTCTTTCTTGTCTGTCTGTCTGCCCGTTTGCTGGGGTGGAATCTTGCAAGTGAATTTTTACCCACTTCTAGTTGTCCGATTAACTTGACATTTGGCAGCTGTTCATAATTCCGGTAACAATGCATTATTTAATTTTTGTTAGAAAGAAACAGAACAGCGGCTCCAATATGGCGGACGAGTTTTGTGATTATGGTCCGATTCTATTCAAAATTGGTATATGGAGGTTTTCGGGGTCGAATATTATGAATTTCCTACCAAAATCCATAAATTCAAGAAGAGTTTTGTGATAATATTTCGATTTAAAATAGGAAGGTGGGGGTTTTTGGGGTCGGAAAGTATGATTTTTTTAATTCATTAATTGGAGATGGTAGTTTCAAGATGGCGATGAGTTTTGTGATTATACCCCGATTTCATACAAAATTGGTATGTAGGGGATTCTGGGGTCGTAGATTATGATTTTTTTGTCAAAATTAAAAAATTAAAAATGACGGCTCCAAAATGGCGGGCGAGTTTTATTTCACACACAAAACTACAAAGCAGAAAATAATTCTTTAAATAAAAATAATTTTTATTTCACCACGTTTTTAAAACGGACTGAAAAGTATAAACGACTTTCTCCTAGCCTCATACAGATTTATAACCTCATACAGATTCCTAAAACAGAAAACGTGAGGTGCATGCACGTGGTATATTATCTATTGCATGATCCCCACGTTTTTCAGTTTGGGAATCTGTATGGAGCAAGAAAAAAATATTTTATACTTTTTAGTCCATTTTGAATAGGTGGTATATTGAAAATAATTTTCATTTAAAGAATTATTTCATCAAAATGGAGTTAAGTTCCCTTTTTTTAAATAGCTCTGAAGCGTTTCCTTGAAATTTACATTTCTATGAGCTCATTATATCATGGCAATTGATGAAAAAGAGATCAAAATCACATTTTTCTTTTGTATTTTATATGCTCAATACAATTCCATGCTTATTGTCAATGGAAATGAAATAATTACTGAGAAACTATTTAAAGACAAGCTTTCAAACTGTTACTCTCAGAATCCACGTCACACATCTGAAGAAATTATTTTTTACCTTTTAGTTCATTTTAATAAAAGCTTGTCTTTAAAAATTGATGTTACATTCAATTTTATTTTAGTTTTTTTGTCCTAAAGCAGGATGTGTAGGAGCCGCTATCTTGAATTTTGACAATATAATCATAATATCCGTCCTCAAATATCCCTCACGTACTAATTTTTAATGAAATAGGACCATGATCACAAAGCTCATGCGCCATTTTGATTTTATGAATTTTGACAAAAAAATCATAATCTTCGACACAAAAACCCCTGTATACCAATTTAAAATAGAATCGGATCATTATCACAAATATGGTTCACCATATTGGAGCCGCCATCTTGAATTTATTAATTTGGCGAAAAAATCATAATATTCGACTCCAAAAACCCTCACATACCAATATTGAATCGAATCGGACCATAATCACAAAACTCGTCCGCTATCTTGAAATTATGAATTTTGACAGATAATTCATTTTCTCCGTCCCCAAAAACCCCCACATACCAATTTCAAATCGAATTGGACCATAATTACAAATATAGTCCGCCATCTTGGAGCCGCCATTTTGTTTTTATCTCTAACATAAATTCCATAATGCATTGCCACCGGAATTATGAACACCTACCAAATTTCAACTTAATCGGACGACTAGAAGTGGGTCAAAATTAAGTTGCAAGATTTGTAAACAAACTAACAAACATTGCAAGTTAAATGAAAGCTTGTAAAAATGCTCCAACCCAACATGCCTCAGAATGTATGTTCTACAAAGTTGATTCTTCAAAGGACAGTTGCAGTAAAAAGTTCAACTAATGTCGAGCACCCACACATTTCTATATTTGAGCAATTACATTAAACATTATTTTGTACCTTTCGGTTTATGTCATGTTTATGTGAAATAAAATGTCATGTTTTGTAGTTTTTTAAACAATTGCAATGTTAATTGATGATAGGGCTAGAATCTTGATAAGTATACAAAATTTCAAGTCAATCGAAAAGGAACATAACGCTCCAGATTTGGGGCCCACACGTGCTTGAACACATGAAGCGTTAATTGATAATCGTGTTTGGTTATCAAATTCTTGAATTTTGACAAAAAAAATCACGATCTCTGCCCTAAAAACTCCTACCTACCAATTTTGAAGGGAATCTGACCATAAATCAGAAAACTCGTTGCCATTGTGGACACGCCGTCTTGGTTATTTTCATATAACATTGTAATAATGCCAAATTCGAAAGCTGTCTCTAAACTGATGAACATTTTTATTGCAAGATTTGTACAGACATATAAATTACTCCCAGGGACCATGGACCAAAGTAATAGTTTCAGTTCCGCGGTGCAAAATAATTATATCTACAATATCTAAATGCAACTTACCTCTTGTTCACAAACGACGAACTAGAAACAATACACTGAATACACCCTTATTTACTCCGCGAGTTGACCAGAAAACGCGGGAGTACCGGAAAAACTCATTACATACATATACAAAAGTACACGTGATCCTATATGGCCGAGAGAGTACCGGATGTTTTCTGTAGGCAGATATACAAATATTGTCACGTGAATCCTTGATATATAGGATGATTCAATTCGAGTCTATGATAGGGATGTCGTGAACGGTAAGAGAGCCGATCCAACTACAGCAAAGTTGCATATTACGGAGCCTAATAATATAATAATAATTATTAATAAACTTTATTCACGTATTAGATAAAACAACAAATATACAGAATAGTTGTTGAACGTTGATCAATACACATATAAATATAAGAATATAATTTTAATAGATAAATAATCTAGAAGAATGAAAATATGAATTGAACGTTCGGCATAATAAATAAAATTTGCAGGGAAATAAAAATAAACTGTGTGGACCCCATTTAAAATGGAAGCACCCTTATAAATATTTTTCAAGGGATTGGATTTTTTTTTATGTTGATATTTGAAAAGTCTACTGAAACAACAAATTTAATAAATGAGTCGTCGTTGTCCGGGCCACCACCATTATTATTTTCAAAAATATTAGCGATTTTTTCAGAAAGAGTCTGACTACCCCTGGATTCACGAGGTTTTGAAATGGTTTATGTAAAAGTTATTAGGGAATAAAATTTGAAAAATATAAATTAATTATTCCACCAATTCAATTTTGGAACTTTATCAAAATTCTGACTACACCACTGAATTCTGGAAGATTGAATTATATTTTGGTAAATATATTCCGAATCCAGTGGTTAGTCAGAATTTTGCTAATTTTCCATTAATGACATATTTTTTAATTAATATTCCCACATAACTTTTTTATTGATAAATAGATCTCGATGAAATTCCGTTCACTGATATTGAAAACTTTCCAAATTCAGTCCAATTTCGTAAAAAATATTTAAATTGAATTTCAAAGCATCGCAAATCCGCTATAGTCAGATTTTTTCAAAAAAAAATTTAGTATTTTTTTTAGATTTTTTACATTGAAAAATTATAAAAGTTAGCCTTGAAAATTAAGACACTTTTTCAAATTTGGTGTTCTAGTGAACTTTCTGAATGCCGACCTAATGGAAAGAATATCCATCCAATCGGATGAAAAATACATATTTTATAAGGGTGCTTCCATTTTAAATGGGTCACATTGTGTAATAGTAATGTGAATACATACGAATTTTAGTAAAAAAGGAAAGAAAAGAAACACATGTGTAAATTTCAGGATGAAATGGGACAGTACTTCACTTAATATTTCCCGAAATTTATCAACATAAAATTAAAAAACAACAAGAATAAATATTTGTTTTTTCTTTCTACTCTGAATGGAAATTGGAGTTAGGACATTATTCATGTATATAAACAGATAAATAGATATTTTGAATAGAATCAGCCATATTGAATTCATGAATTTTGACATGGTCTCCCCTATATACCAATTTTAAATGGAATCGGATCATTAATAACAAGAGAATGGGTGACCACCGGACAAGGAAGTTCCACGTTAAATGTCCTAACAACTGTAGCGTTGTAGCATATTCGCAGCTGCAGGCGTCTTATCAATGAGCACGAGATAAGACGATAGATATGCCGTCCTTCGGAGGGGACGTTAAGATGTCGGTCCCGAGTTCATGGATGTTGAGCTCGTTAACGAACCCTACCTCTGAAACAACAGAGGATTCGGCAAAATTTCCGGTTGGGAGGAGTGTGCTCACCGGCGTCGGTGTTCAGCCTTGGTAGCAGAAATAGGCCGACGTTAAATAAAGAAGAAAAAAAAATAACAAAACTTGTCTGGCATTTTGGAGCCGCCATCGTGTTTTTTTCCCATATATAAATGTCATCATACATTGTCACCAGAATGGTGTAGACCTGCCAAATTCCAAAGCTCTATCTCAATTAGAACTAGTCGAATTTTGTATCACAAGATTTGTAGCTGACAGACAACTAGATAACGAAGCGAGTTGAATGAAATCTTAAAAAAAGCTCATTCCACGGGTTGAATAGTTTTGAATTGCAAATTGGTAATGGTGCCGACAACCAGGAAGACTACGTCGTAATAATAACGGAAACATTGAAATAGCATATATCTTGCGGGAGTACCTACTGAAAAATCTCCTTACATACATATACAAAAGTACACGTGATTCTATGTGGTCGAGAGAGTACCGGATGTTTTCTGTAGGCCGATATACAAATTAATATTGTCACGTGAGAGAGAAGGAAGTACTGGAAGTTCTCAGTAAAGGGAAGTTTATGTCAGGCCCGAGTTGTTTTCAGGGAAGAGTGAAATCTGATACTGGTCTTTCTCAATAAAAGGGCAATTCCATCATTATATGAGGAAAAACTTCTTAATCCTTCGAAATCCGATCGATCCTGCTGTGGAACTCGTAACTAGTAATTTGCCATCCTTTATATACAGGGTGATTGAAATTCGAGTGTATGCATGGGGATCTCGTAAACGGTAAGAGATAGAGTTGGATAAACTTAAGGCAAAATTACGTATTAGGGAGCCTAATAATATGAAATCGAGAAATTGGATCTAAACATCCTGGTTCGTGTGATATACGGAAATATTTTTTTTGCTAGTATATGCTCACTTTTAAGAGTTAACAAAAAACTGATTGCACTGTGCTATTGGACTTTTTGAGAATATCTCACTATATGTAGGGGGTATTGTTTGGCCTGTGCCAACCAAATCTTCAAATAGGACAGAATTTTGAGAATGCTTGATCACATCTAACTCAATGATTCAAGGGCCATGTATTTCGATGGAAGTTTTGGAAATACTTCTTACTCTTACTCTACTTTTTATTTTGGTATTTTTCAATCTTTCATTGAAATATTTGAAAGTTAATATTTTTTTGCAGTGCAAAATTTTGGTTACAAGCCGTGGGTATTAGTGGCATAAGTTCTGGGTATCAGTCGGGTATTAGCCGAATTAGTACAAGCCGTGGGTATTAGTGATAAGTTTTGGGTATTTCGGGTATTAGCGAATTAGTTGGTATTACTGGATATAAGTAGGTATTATTAGAAATTACTGGTACAGTTGGAATTAGTCGGGAATTACGGGTATTATATGGCACTAGTGGAAATTATAGAATATAGCTGAAAATCCCAATTTCAGCCATGTATAATTTGGAAGGTATTAGTGGCATAACTTGAGTATTAGTCAGGTACTAGACGTATTAGTTGGCTATCAGACGTATTAGTTGGGTATTACCGGGAATTAGCTGGTGTTGGTTAAAAATTGGTGGTATAAATAGGGAATCAGTGGGCAAATGTTGGAAATTATTGAGCGTAAGTCGGGTATTTCTTGGGTACTAGTTGGGAATTATAGAACATGGCTGAAAATGACAATGATTCAGAAGAATAAGTTGGAAGTCAGAAGACTTACAATGAAACTAAGAATATATGAATGGAATGATGGCAAAAAACTCGTATTTTCCAAGTTTTGGATATGTTTGTATGCTTCATGCTAGTTTAACGAATTCTCTTCGATCTTCAATTCGGTTAGCATGAGAAAACCGTAAGTCGAAACTTTTTAAAGAGAAATTCTTGAGATTAGGACGGATTCAATAGTCGAAATTGTTCATCCCTGGACTGAATAATCATTTCTGATCAATAATTATTCTTTTTTAACCAATTATAAAATGAGAAAACTGTCCTGCTACATCCTCATTTCAAATAACTGCTACAATGACAATTGCAGGAAAAAAATGTCATTGTGAAAAATACATTCCCAGGAGATTTATATGTGAGTGTTATAAGAAATGTATATGTTCTTCGATCATTTTATTTCAGATTTCCTCAAATAATGAAAAAACTTAAATACTTTCTAGGACCAATCACCTCAGCTCATTTTATCTGCACCACTTCAGTAAAGCACCCATGTAATCATTACGAAACCTTATGTAGACTTCGAATCTCGATAGACACCTTGACCTTTTAAATAACCTTTTTGCATAAGTATTTCAAATGACTTTATATGACGTAGGACCATTCAAAGCATTGAAACACATTTGGTGCCATTAGAAAATTACATTGTCGGTGTCAACGTATTACATTTTGTAATTTATCCGCTCTCAAAGAATATTGACATTTCTTTGAAATTTCCTGGTATTTTTCCGCATCTTGGACACCCTGCATATGGGAAAATCCATGTATTCCAGAATATGAGAAAAATGTTGCAAATGTATAATGATGTCAACTGAGCATTGGAGAAAACAACATTCGATTAGTTTTTTCAAGTTTTCGAAATTGGAAACGATAATCTGTTCTCAGTAGTAATAACACAAGGACATTATTAAATGTTCGAAAAAAAATTATAACAGATTTCGAAAGCATGTTACTTGGAAACAGACCGACGCCGTAGGCGGAGGTCTGTTTCTTATAAGCAACAAACTTTAGAAAGTTGATATAAATTTTTTGAGCATTTATCAATGTTCGAGGGTTATTTGGATATACAATTTTTTGCTTATCATAGAAATCAGTATTTTTTAATTTATTTCGTTTAATAATTTCATTGATCTTCACATTAGTATTATAACCAAATCATGACATTTTGAAATTATGAAATATTTGAAACGTCAGAATAGAAATAAATCAAAATGTATCCATAGCAACGTAATAGAGTGAAAACAGCCCATGGAATCAGTTCTCAGTATAATTTGATTGGTTGTGTTCAATCAGATGACCGCAAAACAACTAATGTCATTGGATTTCTACTTGAGCAAAAATATTTCAATGGAATTGTTTTAGCCAAAATATTTTATGGCAGAATATCGAATTCATGTTATTTCCGAACTTGTCCGTTCATGTCACTCAAAAACCCCAAGAACGGGCGCTATTATTTTCCAATCTGTTTGCAATTTTATACTTGATTATTACCGAATTGCATGGAGGGACTCTATTTTCACGTATTCAAATTCTATTGAGTTTAAACTTAGCATGTAAGCTCGCATCGTAAATAATCAGTCGTTATCATGACTATTACGCATGAACTGTATTAACGGTATAAACGATTCCTGACAAATATAAAACAGATTTCTGAATATTTCATTACAATAAATTGACCAAAAACATTTCTTCATATATTTTGGATCATAATGCAATAATGTTTCTGAATTAAAATTTCAACAAAATAAATAACTTCACTGCATTATCAGACGTTTCGTGTCATTATGTGTCATCATGCATCACCCTCATTATGCATCACCCTCCGAAAATTATTGTAATCATCAATAAGCATTGTTTTTACTGTTTTCCATTGTTGATTGTTGAATATATATGCTCTCAAGAGTGACAGTCATGATGATTATTGGGTACTTCCGTCTACGGGTATCAAAGAAATTATATTGATATTTTAAATAGTCATTTTTAGTTTTGTTAACTCTCTGGTTGAGTTTACTAGTGGTTAGAAGTGCCTTCAGCCGATCATAAAACGAGCATCATTTCTATTCTAACCAATAGTTAACTCAACCAGAGGTTAACTGGAACCTATAAAAGTGGTCCTAAGTGGGAATAATAGTTTTGAGAGAACCTTCCTGAAGCTAGATTAAGAAATAAGTTTCTGCCTATTACGTTTTCAGTCTATTACGTCCAAAAATAATTTTTATAGACAACCTGTGTATTATAAAGAATAACATAAAACTGAAATGCGTATATTCAACTATAACCCTTGATATTTTGGTTGAACCATCCAAATGTAAGGCTTCAAATTTATTTTAGAATTATATTTTTTCTTGAGTTTCTAAATTCACTAATTGTTGAAATTAGAAATTGGATGGTATCTGGATCCCAAACATGTTTTAATTTGACAATCTGATTATACCGAATTCAGGGAAGAAAAAATTATTTTATACATGGTACTCACGAATTAAGTCCTGGAACTTAACGGTACATGACTATTATAGAAACTATTCTAGAGAAGGTATATTTTGTTCGATAGCTGATCACTATCTCATCGCCAAAATAGCATTTTATATAGAGGTTAATGAATTATAACAACAAACCAGATACCAGATAATAATCAATCATATTTTGACATGATTATCCCAATTTGATTCAAATTAATGTGTGAGTACCGGAACTTCACGATATATAAAATTTTATATTTTTATGTACCGGAACTTCAAGATATATAAATATTTCATATTCTGCTAATTTTTATGGGAAGGAATTTGTTAGTTATAAGCCATATGTGGATGTATACCATATTCTCATGAAGAATAAACAATGTACTCACAGACTGATCAAAAAAATCATATGTCCCGGAACTCAACGGTACATAGCCATTTCCACAAAAAAAAAAAATTTTCGAAAGTATATAGATTTTTCGATAACTGAACTAATGTATACCCTTCCAAACTGTATATATAGGTTGAAAAATGTCCCGGAACTGATCGCTTGACATATATATATATATATATATATATACATAAATATATATATATATATATATATCTATATATATATCAATATAGGGGGTAGTTTCTTGGGAATTGGTTCTGTATAACAAATAAAAACCAGTATAAGTTCTGTGTTTTTTCATAATGTGGTAAGACGACGTTTCTCCTGGATGCCTCCAGGCGTTTTCAAGTCAGATTCCAACGAGTAGATATTAATAATAATAATAATAATTTTTATTCGCAATCAAAACACAAGCGCAGATCACTGGAATCACAAGTATTAAAATTAGATTGAGATTGATGGTGTGGACAAAGCAGCAAAAGCCGATAAGTGTGAGAACACTTGTTTCAGTATTGACAAATATTTATAATGTATACGTCCCATTTCATATGTGAATCTATAATTACGCCTAAGTATTTTATTTCATTTCCAGGGCAGATTATGAAAGTTTCTGAATTGGATGTGACGGTTAGTTGGTTGTAGTACTAAGAGTATTGTCGATTCTCACAGCCTGGTTTCTATTGGTGAGGTAACTTTCAAAGAATTTCAGGTAGTTATTACGTATACCGACATCTTCCAGGGATTCCAAGAGAAGACGATGACTCACCGTATCGAATGCTTTCGACATATCTATAAATATGCACATCTCGTTGAGACATTCGTTGATTTTAGTTGTCAGGGAAATAACAGCGTCTTTTGTAGATATATTTCTCTAAACCCGTATTGTTGTTTGGACAAAATTTGATACTTGTTTGGGTAGTTAACAAGTCTCAGTTTAACTTGTTCCTCGAAGAACTCAGCTATATGTGTGATCGAAGAAATCGGTCCATAATTATTAATGTTAGTTATGTCGCCATTTTTGAATATGGGTGCAACAATCGATGTTTTAAGAGTTTTCTGAACAGCTATTGAAGATAAATGTAAGTGGGGGTATTATGTAAGGATATGTGAAACGGAATGATAGATCTTTCCATTTCACATCCCTTTTGTGAAATGCTACGTAAATTTACAGTTCACCTCAGAATTAGAAGAACACAAAAGTATTCCTTTCATGACAGTGTTAAGAGATGAAGACAACAGTCTCCGTACTAAATGGTATAGGAAACCGTACTGCAGCAACAGATTCATGAGTTATCACTCGTACCATCCACCCCATATGGAAACAAATATTGTCTCAGCTCTGAAGAATAGAGTCATCAAGTTAACCCATCCAACTTTACAAATAGAAGGCATGAACGAACTAAAAAACATTCTCACAGAAAACTCGTACCCCAAAAAATTTATTAACAAGTTATTATTCAATACCCAACATAGAACAAATTTGAATAACCTCCAACACCAAAACGACAATGATAGTTTGAACAGTAATAATAATAATAATGATGAGAATGTTGTGTTAGCAAACCCAAATAACGTCGTGGTATATAGAACACTCCCATATATAAAAGAACTGACTTCAAAACTAATCAATATTTTCAAATCTGAAAATTTCAAGGTGGCCAAAAAGCACATTAAAACAGTTTTCACGTAATTCTCAAAAGTAAAATCCCCTCTCAAAATTGCGGAATGTTCACATGTAGTTTATAGTATCCCATGCTCGAATTGTGATGAAATATATATATATATATATATATATATATATACATATATATCTATATATATATATCTATATATATATATCTATATATACATATATATATATATATATATATATATATATATATATATATACTTCTCACTTTGATTCTTGAACCATGTAGTTTTAGTAATTGTAGTGGGTTTTCTTGGGTTTTGGTTCGTTAGGATAAGTAACTATTTTTGTTTAAAACATTTTAATGGACAGCTTTTATTAATGAGTTTCGCCTGATCCAGCTTCTTCAGATTAGAGCTATAACTGTACCATATAAATTTTCTTATAGCTCTAATCTGAAGAAGCCTGGGGGCCTCCAGGCGAAACGTCATTATTATTGAAAGCTGTCCATTAAAATGTTTTAAACAAAAATAGTTACTTATCCTAACGAACCAAAACCCAAGAAAACCCATTACAATTATATATATATATATATATATATATATATATATATATAGGCCAAACTAGCAGGAATTTGGCAGCACGCATTACCTCACACAAAAGTGACTGCAACCTGAATAAAAACAGTTGTGCACTTGCAGAACCACACGATAAAACTGAATCACTTCTGTAATTTTAATAATACAAAAATATTAGCGATAGAAAGAAACCAAGAAAGAAGGAATTTTCTGAAAATGGTTCACATAAATAATCAACCGGCGTGCATGAATAAACGTTCTGACATATCAAATTTGAGCGTAATCTATAGCTATGTGTTGAAAATGGACAAGAGCAGAGCCCTCCCTGATAATCCGTAAAATAAAACACCTTGCATCTTTTTCCAGCAGTGAGAAAAACAAATCGATAATAGATATTTATACGAATTTACCTTTGTTTTCAATCTCTTTCTTTCATAGTCGAAGTAGACAGAGGTCTCATTATTCCTCGAAATATTATGTACCTGTTTAATAATAGTGTTTGTGTTTTAGTGAATTGCATTTTAAGTATGTTTTAATATTATGTGCGTTTCGCAATTTTTTATTTGTAACACGTTGGTAAGTTTATTATAGTTTTCCAAGTTCCTTTTGTGATTAGTAATTGTTTTCTTGTTTCAGGATGTCTTGAAAATGAAATAAATTACATATCGAAAGCTTGACAAATAGCGGAGAGTACTCATTACATTGGCCTTCTGAACTGACTGCAACCTCAGGAGAGATAAAAAAAAATCAATTTTTTCTCTTCTAATCCTCCTTTCGTGAATACTTTTCCAGTCAAGATATATATATATATATATACCAGGTTAGTGAAATTCGAGTAGATGCATGGGGATCTCGGAAACGGTAAGAGCTACAGAGAGAGTTAAATGGAGGCAAAGTTGCGTGTTATGATGTTACTATGATGTTGAAAAATCTGAGCTAGCCCTCCCACTTTCAGAGATTACAGGAAAAAATGGAAAATTTGATTTTTGTTTTTTACTTATATCTGCTTTGACACAATATATTTCCAGAAACTGTTTGCACTTTGTCATTGCAACTTTCAATGGGCTGTAAAAATATGTGAACTTAAAGTGTTCCTCAGGGTGTTGTTTTCCTTGGGCCACCCCTAACTATGAAATTTTAAATACGGACCTGGATTTTTTATCACTGGATTCAATGGTCATATTTTATGATGATTGTGAATACCACTTGGAATTTTCAGTCGTTTCATCATCAATGAGAATTGTATGTTTTGAGAATTGAGATGTATTTCGGGCCATCTCTTAATGAAATAATATTGTATTCAATGCATGAGGAAGACGTCTCCGTTATTATCTATTACATGGCCAGGTTAATATCGATTCATCATCAATTTTGTTATTCAATGCTATTTTATGGATTACTGTATCAATAATACACAAAAAACAATAAGTTAAGAAAATATTTAATCAACAAGAACAGTTATCACAAACCACATACATTATTTTTCCATTTATAAAAAATGTTCAAACTGGTGGCCCTCTTGTTCAATACATAGACGAATTCTACTTTCAATTCTATTGATGGAGCGTGTTACTTCCCCTGTAGTTATTCTGGAAAATTCGTGAATCACAGAATTCCTCAAATTGTCTATGTCGTGATAATCATTTGGATAAACACGATCTTCAAGAGTACCCCAGAGAAAAAAATCCAGTGGAGTGAGATCCGGTGACCTTGCAGGCCATTGAACCACTCCTTGATTTCCTATCCATTTGTTAGGAAAATGTCTATCCAGAAAATCACATATGATCGCTTTGTTATGAGGTGGTGCCCCATCATGGTGAAACCACATATTTTGGACCTGCGCTAATGGAATATTCTCCAAATATTCCATAAAGGTGGTTTCCAAAAAGTTGAGGTAACGTTCGCCATTCAAATTATAATTATAGATGAAAGGGCCTAATAATTTATTGCGATACATGCCTTCCCAAACACTGAAACTAAATCGAACCTTTCTGAAGGCTCTGGGATTTCCGTGGCTCCAAATACGAGAATTGTTTCTGTTGAAAATTCCACAATTTGTGAAGTTGCTTTCATCTGTCCAAATGATATTATTTAAAAAACCTGGATCGTATTCGATGCTGTTTGATAACCTCCGACACCATACCAACCGCCGATACGGATCATTAGGATGAAGTTTCTGGGCACAATGTATCCGAAAACACTCAAATTCATCACCTTTGAATACGCTCATTATAATAATAATAATAATAATATTTATTCATTCCTCGTTTAAGAGTACAAAATAAAAAGAGAGATTTATATGAGTACAATGACAAGGAAAACGTCAGGGGGTTTGTACAATTAAGACAATTAAAAACATTTAGAAACATTTTTTATCAGTTAAAATTCATCTAGTGAGTAGCAATTTTTTTCCAATAAGGCTTTCTTTAATTTTGCCTTGAAAATGTCTAAATTTGGAGAATTTTTTATCCCATCATCTAACTTGTTGAAAAGTTTAGGTCCAAGATAAAGAAAGCTTTTTTGATATAGAGTCGTTCGATGTATATTTGGCATTAATTGATTTTTGAAACGGGTTGCGTACTGATGTTGCTGAGATAGAAATTTTGATTTGTTTCTGTATACATAGATACATGATTCATAAATATAAGACCAGTGATAGTAAGTATTCCAAGATTTTTGAATGCATCTCTACAAGATTCTCTCCATCCAATACCAGAGATAATTCTTACTGCACTCTTTTGCAGAATAAAGACTCTTTCAGCAGCTGACCCTGTTCCCCAATTCAGGATTCCGTAGCGCATATGACAGTTTATAGTCGCATAATACAAGTTTAGTAGTATCCTCTTACATGTTGATTGTTAGAGAGTAGCTTGTTAGCTGATAAAAATGACATCAGCTGATTTTTTATATTAAGTTGATATTCGTTACATTTAAAAACTTTTTAATACAAAATAAAACCGACGAAACTGAGAAGCAAAAAATAAAATTAAGCTTTTTAGTATTAACTAAAGAGGTTCTTTTTGTTTTTGCTTTCCAGTTTCTTATTTCGTTAGTTTATTTTTTTGTAAAAAAAAATTAAATTTTTTAATTTTTTATGTCTGAAATCTACTCATTGCTACCTACATACTTTCAAAATTACAAATTCCCACCTCTTCCTTCAGGAACAGAATTTCAAAAAATTCTGAAACATGTACTTCTTTATTTGTAACAAAGACCTCAAATACCAACCCCTAACTTCAGCACTAACAGAACCCTCGTACAAACTTTCACCTCCCTTTCACTTCTTCAGGGTTTACATTTATAAAAATACTGAAACATTTATTTCTTTAATCCTTACAAAGACCTCAAATACCAACTTTTATGACTCTAACTTGAAAACTAACGGAACCTCTATACAGGGGTTGAATTCCAACACTGAAATGCATATATCTTCTATTTGTAACAAAGACTTCAAATATAAATTCCTATGACCCCAACTTGAAAACTAATGGAATTCCCATACAAACTTCCAATCCCAATTATAATAATAATAATAACTTTATTCACTGCAATAATAATTAAATACAATTATTAGTACATGGTGGAAGTGAATAAGGAACTTTTGCGATAAGTGCAAGCACTTGTTTCGCGGAGAAAATATGTAAAAAAGTGAACTATAAGGTATGAAGTGTTAGATGTAAAATGTAAAAACGTTATTAAGTTAATGTAAATATGTAATATATAAAATGTAAAATGTTGAATTTCAAAATATAAAATGTAAATAAAATGTAGATAATATAATACAAACAATGAACGATGTACATAACAATAATGCAATACAATGAAAAATGAATAATAAACATCATGAAATATGATACAGAGGGTATGAAAAAATAATAAAAAATAATAATAGCGATAAGAGTGTACAATAACATGTCTAAAAGATATAAGATAGGGTACGCATGTGAAAGATACGCATTTGAAACAACACATTTCTAGTTGGAATTAACATTTGAAATTGGATATTATAAATTTATGAATCGAATAAATACACACATGGATACATACATATATAGAGCTAGACTAAACAAGACATATTAGAACGTTACTTAAGTTTCGGAATATAGGGTTTTAAAATAAAAAATCACATTACCATATCGGCAACTTTTCCCCTAGGTTGGCTGTGAATGAAGATCTTCAACTCTTTTTTATATAGAATCAAGTTATCAATTTTTTGTATATGGAGAGGTATGGAGTTGTTTAAATTTTCGGAGCCATATATTGGTATGACCGCTGGCCAATAGATTTTTGCATTTGTGGGATTTTGTGATGGTTTTTTTTTTCGAGTTTGGTGACTATGATTAGGTAGGTTTTAATTGATAGGTTTTTCTCAAAGGTATTTTATATTGATATTATTATAAAAAAGCTGACGAATATCGAATACATGTGCTCCATGAAATAGTTCTTCAGATGGATATTTATGGTCTTTGGACATAATCAGCTTGAGGAACCTTTTTGTAATATTTCCAGAGGATGAATATGTGTTTTCAATGCCCCTCCCCATCCTACTATACAATATCGCAAGTGGCTCTCAACTTATGCATGGTACAGTACTTTGAGCTGATGGAAAGGTAATATGTCTTTCAAATATTTGAACTTGTAGAGAATCATACGTAACTTATTACAGACATAGTTAATATGGGAATCCCATGTGAGATTCGTGTCTATTATTACTCCCAGATATTTAACATTTTTTTCAGGCAGGACTATATACTGTTGACCCATTGTGGTAACCGTGAGACTATCGAATGATGGCGTGTTGGACTGATTACAGATAAAAGATAGGTAGTAGGTTTTTTGCAGGTTGACAGTTAGTAATTTGTTTTCTAACCATTTTTTTATTGAAGGAAGGTCTGTCCCTACTGTGTTTTTCAATTCTTGCCAGGTGTCTGCTTCATAAAATATTGCGGTGTCATCAGCAAAACCTAGTATTTCTCCACTGCTCCTGATAAAGAACATGTCATTGATGTAAATATTGGAAAGGATTGGGCCCAAAACAGTCCCTTGAGGAACTCCATACTCAATTTGCATTTGATCGCTTTGCACATCATCCACTCTGACAGACTCGAATCTATCCTCCAATGTCTGTGAGAGGAGACTATGGCTTACAGTGTCGGAAGATCTAGACAGATCAGAAGAAATCTTCAGAGCAGAAGAAATCTTCGTAGTTGGTGTCAACAACGCGTCTTGGGTGGAGACATTCTCTCTAAAACCATACTGCATACTCGATATTAGATTATATTTGGATGTATAAGAAGCTAACCGTTTTTTTTCAAATTTTTTCGAGAATTTTTTAATTCAACCCACATTTCACCCTTTAAGGGTTGAATTCCCAAAAATACCAAGACACGTATTTCAATTGTACCTAACAATGATCCCCAAAACCAGTTTTCATAATCCTGACTTTAAAATTAACTACACATATTTTCAACCCCCATTTTACCCTTTCAGGATTGAATTTCCAGAAACCCTGAAACACATTTATCTTTATTTGTGAAGAAGAGCCCAAATACTAATTTCCATGATTCTTATTTCAAAACCTCTTTCACCCTCCCCCTCACCCAGTTTTTTCAACCACTTAGAGATGGAATATTGAAAAAATATGCTGTCAAAATTTCAGCTCTTAGGTCCAGTCAGTTAGTCAGGACGCTTCATTTCCAAGATAGAGGGTGTTGAAGTTTTATTTTCATTTTCGTTTTTTTTCAATACCTTCCGAAATACTGACCTTGATTAAACAAAAATTGGTATTGACAGGTTTTTCGAGATGTCAAATTCGAAACTGATGTTATTATTGCTCTTACTCGTAGGGAGCGCCACCTACACGTCTTTTTTTTGAAGATTCATTACTTTTTTGAGCGTACTTGTAGCACATTCTTCAGTATAAAAATCAATTCCTCTATCATATTACGTAAAAAAGCAACCCTTGTTACAAGTCGCTAAGAGCAACCGTTTTCTAGATATTTGGACTTGAAAAATTCAAGTCCATTATTTGACAATCGATGCATGTTGTTAATACCATTATTTTGCATTTTTCGCAAGAATGCTTAGGAAATGAATTTGATGTTTAAGTAAGTAGTTTTGGTTTTTTGTAGGGGGCGCCACCTATTCTAGTCATTTTTACTTTGAAATAGTTATTTTTGTATCGTGGGTGCAAAATCTGTATTTTTTTCAATAAAATTTGCAAGAAATATCAACATTTTATTTCAAGAAATTTTGAATATGTAGAATAAAATGAAATAGAGGGAACTTAATTGTATTTAAATGAATTGTTCAAAGTGTCCACCTTCAGCGAAGATACAGGCATTCAGTCTTCTAGTCATTGAATCTTGTACCCGCTAAAAAATTATTGGTGTGTTTCTTATTGTTTCACAGGCGTCTACTATTCGGTTTTTTAGATCTCCCTCGTTCGCTACTGGAGTTTTATAAACTAGTGACTTCAAATGTCCCAAAAATTAAAATCTATCGGGTGTAGATCTGGGGACCTTGGTGCCCACGCCTGGTTAGGTTCTTCTACACCCCTACTCATCCATCGATTTGGTTAGACAGTGTTAAGGAATATCCTGGCTACAACGCTAAAATGGGCCGGAGCCCCATCATGCATAAACCACATGCGGATACGAATTTCTAATAGTACATTCTGAAGTAGTCCCGGCAATTCATTTTCTAAAAAGTCTCTGTGAGTTGCGCCATTCAGTCGGAACGGAAGAAAGAAAAGTAAAAGTAATTATCAACTATTGGTGCCCATACATTTACAGAAAATTGATACTGATAATGTCTTTCACTAACTGCTTGCGGATTTTCCGGAGCCCGAACATGGTTGTTATGAAAGTTTGTGATAGAATTTCGGGAGAAGTTTGTCTCGTCCGTGAAGAATACAAATCGCTCCTAGTAAATACGTCTTGCTTCGTGCGCATTGCCATCCGCAAGGCCATAAACGAAATGCATATCGGCTAAATGAGCATTATTGTTTAAATAATCAATTTTTCAAAATAAGTGTTTTAAAACTTACAGAAACTCCAGCAAAACAACAGAACGTTTAACTGTCACATAATATGTAATTACCAAAACTACTTACTCAAACGTCAAATTCATTTCCCAAGCATTTCCGTGAAAAATGCGAAATAATGGTAATAACTTCAACACGCATCGATTATCAAATAATCGACTTGAAATTTTCAAGTCCAAATATCTAGAAAACGCTCGCTCATAGCGACTTGTAACAAGGGTAGCTATTTTACGTAGATATGAAAGAGGAATTGATTTTTTTACTGAAAAATATGCTAGAAGTACGCTCAAAAAAGTTATAAATCTTCAAAAAAGAGAAAGACGTGTAGGTGGCGCCCCCTACGAGCAACGAGCAATAATAACATCAGGTTTGTATTCGACACCTCAAAAAACCTCTTAATACCGATTTTCGTTTGATTGAGGTCAGTATTTCGAAAGTTAAGAATAAAACGAAATTAAAAATAATGTATTTAGAAGATTGAAATTACAATAAATGCCCATTCGTTGAACTAAATTATGCTAAAGATCGCCACGGAAAATAAAACATCGTAGTGTCTTCTATTGTTCCTGTTGATTCAGAAAAAAAATACATTCATTGAAAAAAGGTCTACACAATTTGAAATTAGTCCATATAGTATCATTGAATTGTTTGATATTATTTCCATAAAAATATTCAAATCGCTTAAAATCTGGCAATGATACATACAGAAACCGAATGAATCGAAATTTCAATTATGATTGGCTGTGAGGATGAAGTTCCGAAAAAAGTGGTAGAAAATCAATTCCGGAAGCTGAAAAACTTGACGTGGTACTTGCGTTCCAAGAAAACCCCTATACCAGCTCGAGGCAAGTTGCACTGGATACGAATTCACAACAATCGACTGTTGTTAGAGTGTTAAAAAAAGACAAGTGGCATCCGTATAAAGTTCATCTGGTCCAAAAGCTGTTAGAAGATAACTTTGATAGAAGAGTTGAATTCTGCAAAATCACGAGGGAACGCTGTAACAGAGATTGGAGTTTAATACAGAAGGTGCTTTTTTGGTACGTACTGGTATGGTACGTGACGATACTGGGAAAGAGAAAATCCACATTGGATGGAGGAGTATAGCACATAACATCTACAAAAGGGGAATGTTTGGGCTAGAATTTCTAAAAACCAAGTTTAAGGGCCATACTTTTTTGAGACAAGCGTAACTGGTGCTCGTTATCTATAATTTCTCCAGGGTTATCTGGTGCGACAACTGAATCAGCTATTTCCAAATAGAAATTATTTGCGGTACCAGCAGGATGGGGCACTCCCACACTACGCCGTCGATATACGAACCTACTTAAATATTGTTTTCCGAGGAAAGTGGATAGGGAGAAGAGGACCGATCGAATGGCCACCAAGGTCTCCGCATTTGACTCCGTTATATTTTTCTTATGGGGATACTTAAACAGCAAAGTTCATCAAAATCGACCAAATGATCTGGAAGGAGTGAAGGAACGCATCGGAACGGATACTGCATAAATAACCCCTGAAGTTCTCGAAAACGTTAGTGAAGAATTTACTGCTCGGCTTTTACATTGCGTCTTGCTGAAGTTTTGGTTTACCCTCTATAAATAAATATTCGAATAATCATACTGTTGGATAGACAATAAGTAGACCTTTCAAATGAGGTGTCACATGTCCCCTGTTTCTATTTAAACAAATCGTCGATTACGTCATAACGCCAACACCGGTGTCATAACGTCTCTCACATTTACATCATGAAATAGGTCTTCAAAAATTGAAACTGGCGTGTTTTTGGATTTTTTCACAAGTCGACAATTTTTGAAATAGTAAATTTATTCCATACATTCGCATCGCTACATATCACCCCACACACGAGGTAGCTGCTGTGAACCGTTGAGGAGATCCCTCGACTGTCTTTCGTCTCCCATCAGATCAATTCCGGGCCTTCATCATGTTGTAGTGCCATCAGAACTACACATGTGAACCAAGTTTCAACAGAATCGGTTCATAGGTGAAAAATCAATAAATCATCCCCTATTTTTCTACCCTTAGGGGTTTAATTGTTTCCAAATTCAAATAGGATCAACTTCCAAGCATACCCTATACAATAAAAAAAGGATCAGTTAGATTGGATAACCTTCTACAAAATTATGCGTGGTAAAATCGGTTAAGAAGTGAAAATTCAGTGGCTGAACCAAAAATCATCTCCCATTTTCCTACTCTTAGTAGTGGACTCATTTTTGAATCCAAATAGGACCACCTTCGAGGTATATCCTATCCATTAAAAAAAGAATCATCAAAATCGGACTACTCCGTCAGAATTATGCGTGGTCATACATGAAAAAAATTCGCGTCGACTAGAGAATCTCCTCCTTTTTTTTTTTCGTCGGTTACTAGTGCTATAAAAATAGCAAAATGCTCTCTTTCTGGTCTTTGGTATATAGAGAACATATCACATTTACACTTTTCAACAGCTCCTTTAGTGCTATTCAAGTACAATTTCAGGTTTTTCAGTTTCCAAATCAACAACATCCTTATCGTACCTATTGAAACGAAAATTACTTCTTTGTTTCTTTAGAAACAAAATAACTCATTGTATAGAAGTTCTATGCTTTTTCGTCAGCAGATCTCTCTGTCAGTGGAAATAAAAATGTATGATGAATATTTTCTGAATTTGTTGATTGATAATAATTTGTTCGGAAGTTTTTTCTTTCGTAACTCTACGACATTCCAATAATGATAATAAATGTCTCTATAAATCTGGGTCCCTACCGAAATTGAGTTATCGACTCAGCCCATTATTATCAATCTTCTAAGGTCCGTATAACATGTTCAAAATGGGCGACAGAGTTCAAAAAGTAAACAAGAAACAGGAGTATAAACAATGTTCTTGATTAAAATCTGATTCTCTCCATCGATTTCCTCGATGAGCATTCTGGAGGAGTTTGGAGTTATTGGAGCCAATTTATCAAACCTCTGGATATTGGAGTTTATGTTCTGATTACGTCGGCAAATATATTTTTTTTGTGTTCCCCGATATTCTCGAGTGGCCAAATCAGTCTCGACTGAATGAATTCATCCAGCGGCAGATTGAGTTATTGATGGACATGAATTCTGCATATATTTTTTTGGGAAGAAACTCTGAAAGTTGATCATGTGTGAACAACATCGAATACTATTCAAGAAGCAACTTGTGGTGAATTTATGAGGGGTTAAATTCCTCGATGACAACCAAACTAATTTCCAAGGTTTCGTATTCCAACGGAAATGACTCTGAATAATCATTATTGAAATATATAAATACGACGTGGAAAATAAAACGAGAATATTGAAACAGTATACTATTGTTGAGATCAACAGTCAGGGACGCAATAAGTTTATAACTCGGTACATAGCATGGGTGTGACAAACGGTGGGGTCATACAAGTGTGAAACATGATACTGAATTCAATAACAATTCCACTACGCTACAATACAACTCAGGAAATAGGCAGAAGATCCTTCAATAACATGAATATTGAAGCTAAATCAAATATTCTTCTTTGTATTGATGCGTAAATATTTTCTTTTTTCCACTGCAAAAATGATTCACAGAAAAAACATAATATTACTTTTTGGAAAAATTATTCTCAACAATAGTATATTATGCAACGATCATTTGATGATGGTTATTGATACACGAGTATCAACCGGGATACGAAACGAGCCGAAGGCGAGTTTCGTATGGTTTATGCGAGTGTATTAAAAACCATTACATGAGAGTTGCATACGCTATTTCCTCTACACCCGATAAATAATGAAGAACTATAAATATTATGTTTATATTTGTATTGAACACAATAACAGTAATTACTCGTATTTCTGTAAAAAATTCTACAAAATTGTAATTAATGGTATTACCTCGGGTGTTACCATGGATATAGAAAAACTATAAACATTCTATTTATATTTATATTGAACATAATAATTGTAATTAATCTGATTTCTTAAAACTATTAAGATTATTCATTGTGCAGTTTGAAAAGTTTATTCCAGGTCCCACTGATCTGGAAGTGGAAGGAATATTTACATTTATTTCATTATTGCTAGTGTCAATAGAGTTCAATATTGTATTGGAAATGCTGATTTTATTCTGAACCTGATGTAGCCTTCCGCCACTGAATTGGATTTCCAGCCACCATGACGTTTTAATGCAGTAATATCACCACCGGCATCAACTATTACGGTTGCAGATGTCCTTCGAAAACAATGCCCTGTATATAAATTCGGATCAGGCAGATTTTAATATGCTGCTATTTGCTTTCCTAAATAACCAAATCTATTAAAACCAATGTTTTGAATTGTGCATTTCCCATTAAATAATTAGATATTAGATTCATATATTTTTAACTGATTTCGCAGTATTTGGCGGTAATTGTAAATGTTCGTTGTACTTATGTTTTAGTTTCTACCACATTAACAATTAAGATTCCATGCATATCTTTGACATTTTCACATTTTAGGTCATGTAGTTCATGCCTTCGACATGCTCCCATTATTCCAAAAATCATTGCTACCTAAAACAAAGACATAAATTAAAAAAATACAACAATAAGAAATAAAGAAAAGAAAAAAAAGAAAAAATGAAATAAAAAGCAGAATGACCCAGGCTAGCTTCGAACCCGCGTCTCATACTGTAGTCTATAGTTCAAATCTAGCGCCTTAGCCCGCTTCGCCACGAGTTAACTCATCAAGTTTTCTCGACATTAATGAAATATATCATGCATGAGTCGAATGGAAAATGTAATCATGAAAAAAAAAATAAAAAATGCAATGTTAGGTAGATACTCACTTTTATAAATAAAAACTTTTCATCGGGTACTTCGTCGATAAACGTTTTTATTTGTTCAGGTGAAAATATTTTTGATTTTTTTCCAACATATCCTTCGGACTTCCGCTTTAATAAAGCATGTAGCTTCTTATATTTGGAAATGTCTATATTATGGTTCATATTTACCAACGATATTATTATTGAATAATGTGTCCATGTACTAGATGATTTCATAGTTTCTATCAATTCTTGAAAATACGCAATCAAAACATTTCCGGAGAATGTCGAAACTTTATTTGTATTTCTCCAGTCCATAAACCGTTGATATAGTTTTTCATACACTTTCTTAGATTTTTGGGGTGGAATATTTTGTACTGCATTTTCTGCTTTCTCCGATATGTGTGGAGGAGTCGATGATAATTCTATTTAGCTATATTCTATAAAAATTCTACTGATTTTGACAAATAGAACAATTAGAAAGGAATCTAGGACAAACGTCAAATGCACAGCATGCTTGATTGAAAAATTATGGGTTTCTATTGATTAAAAATCTGTATCGTTATGAAAAATCTGTATCATGATAGATCTCATTATGAAACGGATTATGGGCATATAAGTGTATTATTATAGTAGGGGTGAAAAAAAAATTGATTGTCTATCGATTATGTAATATAAAACATTTTGATTTATTAGAATAATAATTGAACATTTACTTCCAATATACATATCCGAAGATGTTTTATCTTGCTGCTACTCAGATGGGGCTCTCTGCATTGGCTAAGAGAGTTATACAGCTTCTCCTAGACCTGTGTAGCTGTCAACATATTTTCCTTCCGTATATTGCTTATATCTCGATATAATCAGAATTTGGTCTTTGTATCCGGTATTTTGAGAATCAATATATGTTATAGTTTTTCACGGCGACAAGCACTGCTCATACCAAAATATTAATGCAACCTATGATTTGAAAGAAAAACTACGAATGTTCATGTTAATTCAATTGTAAGTCTATGAATGCTAATACATCACATGAATGATAGTAATTAGTTGAAAAAAGATAAAGTTTTTTTTTTTGGTTCAAAACTGGAGAAAAGTATCCTATAGGTAAAATTTGCATTAAAACATGCTCATTTGATTTAGTGGCGCAAAGATAAACCGTTATTTGGTTGTCTTTTCACCAGTAATAAGAACTGCGTACCTAAGTAAGATGAAAAAAAAATGTGGTATCGAATTTATATTTGGAAAATACAAAATATATCACACTATATGGAAAAATTTCGTTAATTCCGGTACACAAAAGAAACCTCTCTTAGAAACTTTGTTCGGAGGTTCTATCAAGCCTAAAACATCCAACTATTGGTATTCCAGTTGATCCCGTCGCGAGGGCCATTTCCACAATTTGGGGAATTTCTGCATCGCGTTGATAATCACTACATCATCATCCAATGCCACAATTTCCCCTGGATATAACTCATTTTCGTATGAGAATACTACGAAACTTCCTGCCTCTCCAGCAACACTTTCGAAATGGAATTCATCTTCTGCAGACACTTTGTTCTTCTTTATTTTCTTTTTGAATTTTATCAAGATCAATGTTATCTGACGAATTGTAATCTAAAATCATGTTATCTTCTGGATTAACCCTAGAGAGCTAACGTGTTTTGAATGTACGTAATTACTATCCTATCGTAAAATGAACGACTTTTAAAAAAAATCGTAATTAACAGTGAAAGTAATGGCGCGTTGGCTATATATTTATTTTTTCAAATAAAATTAACATTTATTCTACATGAAAACACAAGAATGAGGTGAGAAGAAAGAATATTTTTCAACATTGAGTGCACGATGTGAATGTGTGTTTCGCACATATAGGACGTGGCACTGCTCACAAAAGGTGGTGGACATTCTTCTTTTTTTCGACGGACATAGGCTTCACTATTCGTGTCTTCATGATTATCTTCATTTTCACAATGATCCTCTGTTTCACTCGCTGAATCACCCAATGAGGCATCATCTTCCTCAGCTTCATATAACAGATTTTCCAATTCTGTTTCCGTTAAGGGTCTTTTTCTCTCGTGGGAATGCGCCATTTTATCTGGATAATCGCAATCTGAAAAGGCAATAAATGCCCATTCAATGAATATAATTAAGGTACACCGGGCTATATGTGACCCAAAATTTCAATAATTTGAGTTTGTTGGGATGTCATTTTATTCTGTAACAGCAAAAATGAGTGAAATTTCAGAGGTCCACTACTAAGCATATTGAGATTCAACAGGCAAAAATTCAAAACAAAATGTAAAAAAAGTATTTTGTTTTATACATTTTTTTTCATGTGTCAATAGTTCACACTGCCCCAACAAACTGGGGCAAGTGTAAATGCGGTGTCTGAAGTATAGCAATAGTATGTAAACTTGATTAGGGCAAATTAAAGAACAACCGAAGAATTATCAGAATATATAATTGAAAATAATTTATGCAGAACACATTTTGCTCAAAGGTGATGTTGAAATCAAAATGTCCCCTTTCATGAATATTTGGAGGAGGTTAATACAAATGAATTTGATTTGTGTTTATAACTGAAACATCTGCGGTATCTGGCCAATGAAATTGATGAAGATCTCGATCGTCTGGCAAATTTTGCTTCGAAACATGGTTTTACTGCTGTCAATATAAAATTTGGATAGTTTTCCAGTGGCAAATTTAACAAGAATCCAGTCGCCCTTTTCTATTGTTTCAGGGGTTTTATCCAAGGAAGTCACAAATTCATTTTCTTCGCTGAAATCAGCTAGTTCATCATCGAGATTATAATCATTATCGGAGGTTTCTTCGATTCCTTCCAAACTTTCTTCATCTGTCTCTTCTTCGTGCACTCGCTTTTTTTTCACCGCTCTGCCTTTTTTCTTAATTGTTGTTGCAATAGTTTTTTTATGTTCTTTCATTTGTTGCTTCAACCTAGCAACCACCTCAACAGACGTAATAACTTCAGACCCTGTACATATTCTTTTCCTCCCCGCTGTAGCGGTTTTCGGCGTCTGTTTCAGTTGTTATAGAGGTAGGCTCTTGGAACTTATTGGACAGGATGATGTTAACGATTGTTCTGTACTGGTGGATGGTATCGGTGAATGACATGAATTAGTTGATATCTCAGAAACTACTTCTTTGTTTGCTGTTGAACTCGATGTTAAATTGATCTGCTCTTCTAAAATACGTGCAGTAGATTGATCTGAAACCACGGTAGGACAATCGTTTTTGCGATTTTCTAAAGACCACATTCTGTACACTTCTGGAACAAATTTCTCAGTGGAAATTACTCCGTTATTGAAGGGATATATCCCCCTTCCTCAAATCCTTTGATGAGTAAGGCGGAACTAGCTTCAGACCATATTTTAGATATGATAGTGGCAAACATTGATTTTGGTGCCATAATTGTGTCTTTGCCATTTTGTCAATTCTGCATCCCATGCCATTTTCAATGACTTGAAAACACACAGATCCAGGGGCTGACTAAAATGGGGAGTAAGTTTCATAATGAGTATGTCATTAACAATGGCTTTCCCTATCAGACAAATACTAATATGTGAAGAATGGCCATCATAAATTAATATTACAGGCCTCTCATTGAAAATATTTCTCAAGAAGTTATTCTCGAAATATTTTTAAAATGTTTTGGTCTCCATCCACCCATTGTTGTTTGCTGAATACGTTGTTCCAGGGTACTCATTGTTTGGAATCAAACTGTCCCAAATATTCTTTCCTTTAAATACTATCAGAGGTGCAAGCATCTCGCCAGCAGCATTTCCCCCAAGAAGAACAGTTATATTTTCTCCTCCAGGGCCACTTGTTGTTCAATGCGCTGATTTTCCCTTTTTTCCGACGATTTTTATTCGAGATGGATCTAGGCAGAAACTGGTGTCATCAAGATTATATATTTGAGATGCAGACAGATTTTGCATATGCTGTTTCAGGATATTGAAAAAGTTGTAGATGGTGAACGGATCCATGGCTCTCTTCCATGGACTGCATTTTTTTTACTCAAATTAAATGCATTCTTGAAGCGAACAAAGTATTTGTCTCCGGGAATTCCATTTTTGAAAGGTGTCACAATCTTATTTCCATTCACAAATCGTCCAACCATGTGAAGTACTCCTTTCTTTGAAAGACCAGGCCCCATTTTTCCACAGTCTTGATTCATTCGGCAATTTTTTGTTTCACATCAAAGGGAAGGACGGGTGCCTTACCCCCTGTATTACTTTTCGTCACCCTTGTACCTTTGACATGGGTGAAAATTGTTGCTTTTGGTATTTTATATAACTTTGATGCTCTTTATAAGGTTAGAACACCTGTTTCCATAGCATGTGTTGCCAGTTTAAACTCGTATTTGCTATAAGTGGGTGGAGGCTTTTTGTGGATGTAATGTCGTACCATAGTCTGGAACAATAGAAAATCTATTCGAATATCTTTTGGGGTGAGTGTAACCTATCACTAGTCACACTTACCCCAAGATATATTTTGGCATGGGGCAAGTGTAAACCACAACATTAGCATGAACACAATTTAAATGTTATCGAAAATGTCATACCAGTCATTTTCGACATTGTTACTATGGTAACCAGCAAATTTTCTGAAAATTTTTCATCCACATTAGCATGTAGACGTAAAATTAATAAGTGGAAATTTCCCGGCACATGACAGCTATCATATAATTAGACAAATATAATATTGAAATAATATTGACAATATTCTTAATTCACTAACTTTATAAGTTGGAAATATTACAACAATTTATTGAGGTGTACATTCTATAATATCATTAATTGATTTTAAATTCTTCAAAAATTCCACTTCCTAAGTGACATAGAACCGGTGTTTTTTTTTCAACAATATGCCCGTGTTTCATAAAATAAAAATAATACTGAGACACCAGCATTTATTTCTTCGAGTATTAGATTTGTGTCTGAAAAAAGGCACAATATCACGCAAAATGTTGCCAATTTCTTTAAATAAGTTTCCTTGCTCAGGATTTAATCCAGATTCTTCCACCAGGTATGTTAGATATTTGACATTTTTATGGTACATTTTAATGTGCTGTCTTTCTTTGCAAAAGGAACACAATTCATACGATTGAAAGTTCATTTTATTATTACTTTTTTACCAACTTATGATTGAATACAATGTTATGAGGAACTTATAATGCCTCAAATAAAATATTGATTGACAGGAGTAGTGAATGTCAAATCCATGGCTAACTTTACAAAATATTTTTTTAACCGGCAACATACGCCAACAACATTCTATGTAGAATAAAGAATAAAATATCCCGATTTCCTGAATTATTTGAAAAACAAATCATTACCGCTAATATAAATTTTTTTAGAATTAAACCTAAAAGAATATGAAAAATATTTAAGTATATTTGTATAGGTATAGTTATATATTTTTTGCTGTATGTATATCACCTTTGTTTGTAGTCAATATTGACAGTTCCATGAAACCTAGTAGGAAAATTATATGAAATCAATTATTTTTATATAATAATGTATCTGATATTATAAATTTTATTTCACTAGGGCACGGAAAAAATAAAAAAAAAAAATCCTGCAACGAACATCCACTTTTATTTTAATCAATATTATTTCCGAACTATTGAAAATCAATTTTATATAAAAATTTATCTGATATCATATATTTTATTTCACTAGGGCACGTGGAAAATCAAAAAATATCTCCCGCAATACGAACGTATCCACTTTCATTTTTTGTAATTTTTTAAAATTGTATGAAATCAATTAATTTTACATAATAGTTCATCTGATATTATATATTTCATTTCAGTAGGGAACGGGGAAAATTAGAAAAAAATCTCCGCCAAAACTCCCATTACACACAGCCTTCTATTTATTTCTGAATAACATCAAAATAAATATTTACTTGATGTTTTCTAATTGAATATAATTCCGGTATAAAATTTTCTTACCGAATCCACCACGTGCTTGAATTAATTGCAGGAAATTGGTCTCGTACATGAATTTTTAAAGAAAATTCATGTACTCAAAAAATTTCCGGCAATAATTCATCTAGGGGTATAAGTAAGTATAAGTGAAAATAAGCTCATTAGTTATTTAATAATTTTATCAATAGAGTACTCACCAGAAATTGTGATCAAAACACGCCGATTATGTGATTGATGCAAATTCAAAGTGAACTCATTACCCGAGTGCGAACGCACGTGCATGAATCAACGGATTATAAATCAGAGTTGCTGTTGTCAATTCCTCGAATTTGCATTACTGTCAGTAGCAGTCATCTTAGTAGAGCTATCGCTCGATAGATCGTGCCTGTATCATAATACATCAACGCAAAAATGTGTATGGGTTATACTTACCCCGAACTTACACTTACTCCGGTGTACTGACGATCTACGAACGAACTTGCATTTATGTTAGAAAATGGGATATTTTCCGTACCCTGGCTAGCTCGATTTAATTGTCGGTTCATAGTAACTCTAAATAAAATATCGGAACTGATTTCAGCAGATCAGTATTCGTGAGTTAACTTATAATGACTTTCAGAGAGAGAAATCCAACGACCGATACTTTGCTTCCCTAACTGAACAAGTATGTAAGTATATCTTAGAAAAAGCTAATTCGAAAACTAGAAGTTATACGAACCATGTCCGTTTCCAAAGCGTGAACTTATTATTATTCCTAACTTTCGGTTTCTAGACCTACGACAAGAAATAGTAGAAAGATAGAAAAGGCATGCAACTATTCAATGCTAATCACCGCCTACCCACAGAGTTTTCCTAACCCACGTACCTACTCTTGTGGCCCGTGATCTCCACGTGGAGTCGTCGATTTTACAGCGCTCAGAATCTTCCGAAATACTGAGGTGGCCTCGTGTCCAGCTGTACCCTCTTTCAGCTCGGCTGTCATCAGGTATACGGCGATGGAACCACGGTGACGGATAGGATGGGTATATGATAGGAGAAATCAGGTTTTATTTATTCAACAGCACTGCTTCCAGGAACAAAGATGCGATGCGAAGTGTCTACGAATTCTTAAATAACCAAGTTGTTGCTCGGTTATGCGATGTAATTGAAAAGTCTGCTAGAAGAATACTTGTCTAGACGGCTATAGATCCAATAATGAAGTTTCCAAATTTCTACCTGAAATCGGTGCATATATTCGAAGATGGCAATTTGGTATAATTCCCTTGTTTCGTAATTCTCAAAGCTTCCAAGATTTATTGGTGAATTTTTCCAGTCCGTACCCACTGCTACAGAACCTTAATTCTCCACTGAGAAAAGTCCGGAATTTCAATGCAAGAAAGTTTCGAAGGCTTAGTATCCAAGGTGAGTATATTTCATCATTTTTCTTATTATATTTCTTATTCTTCTTACCATATGATCCTTTTTGCATAAAACGCGCCGTCTAAATAGCCTTCGTGCCCGAGCGCTTCGACCAATGGGCCGGGGGGCGGGGCCTATGAGAAATCGTAGTCTGAACCAGGACCCGATGCAAGATTGAAAATCTTCACCTCGCTGTCTCAGAAGACAGAGAGGAGAGAAAGGAGAATGACGGGGATACACCACCGTATCCCACAACAAGAGAAAAAGAGAGGCGAAACCGGCGACCCCATCAGCCGAAGCCGACATCAAATCAACCCCCGTCGAAAAAACGGCCCCCGTCGCGGCCAGCGGAGGGAAAACCATCCTCGAGGGGCCCCCACCTCCAGGAAGCGACCCCAAAAGACCACCACCAGTCGTCCTTAGGAATAACGACAAGTGGCAGACCATCTCCGCCGAAATGGCCAGGAGGAAGATAAACTTCCTGAAGGCCAGGCTCACCTCCGATGGAATAACCATCCAGACGGAGAACGAAATTAGCTGGAGGCAACAACAGCTTTTCTCGAAGCAGGAGGGTAGATTTCTATACGTACTCTCTGAAAACAGAATTCCGTTACACGCGGTGATCCGGGGAATACCGAAACACCAAGTCAGAGGACGTGAAGGAAAGCGTCCAGGATTCGGGCTTCACTGTCCTGGGTGTCACAAATGACATCAAGACGTACCAAAAGGCACTTCCACTGTTCTAGTGAAAGAGCCCAAGTCAGAATCCCACATCTTCAAGCTGACCCTGTGTCATGTTGAAGGTCAGGGTGGAACCTCAACGTCAAAGGACCGGCGGATTCGTCTCCCAATGCCACAAATGCCAGTGGTTCGGGCACGCACAGAGGTGTTGCCATTCCACCCCCAGGTGCGTAAAATGCGGAGCAGAGCACGAGTCCCGCACCTGCACGAGAAACAGAGAGCAGCCAGCCATCTGCGCAAACTCTGGGGGCCCACATACGGCCAGCTTTAGAGGCTGTCCCAAGTTCCCGAAACCCACGACAAGACCCACGCAAACAACATCCAACCACCACGAAGGAGGCAGGACCCAGGAACGCTGTGCCCCAACCCCAAGCACCACAGGCACCACCAAAATGGGGGCCAACGAAGATAACGACGACGACAACCACAACAGTAAACCAACAACTGTTGGCACTACCCGAGGCGCTCAAGAAGCAACTTCTTGAGCTCTTCACACACGAAAGAATGAGCTGCACGAATTGATATCCAGAACACAAGTGGACGTCATCGCCATCCAGGAAACAGCACTGAAACCCCAGAAGAACTTCCATCTTCCAGGATTCACCTGCTACCGGACAGACAGGCCCGGCTGTCGCACCCGCGGAGGCGCAGCCCTTCTAGTAAGAGCCGACCTCGAACAACACCAGGCTGAAAACCAGAACTATCTCGAGGCGAAGCAGTCGCAGTAAAGTGAAAGTCAGACGCTAGGAATGCTAAGAATCATTTCAACGTATATCCGCCAGGAAACATACAAAGAGAACCTAGCAGAACTATTTCCAGACCATCCCCAACTGTTAGCCATCGGAGACTTCAACGCGAAGTCACAGACATGGCACTGCAAAAACAACAATCCACGAGGCCGAAATCTGAGAACCTACTGGCCGACTAAACGACATCGAAGTAGTAGCCCCTTCGAACCCACCTACCACGGACTAGCAAACCAAACACCAGACATCCTAGACATAGCACTCTTACAGTCCATCCCAGCCAACACCGAGATGGAAGTATTGGAGGGCTCTCAGACCACAACCCAATCCTACTAACAATAGGAGGAGACGCGGAACCTGAGGAACCAGCTACCAGGAAGACGACCGTGGAACCGATTCCAAAGAATCAACACGACTCATAGGACACATCACACAAATACACACAAAGACGGACCTCGAAAGAGCAACAACACAGTTGCAAGAATGCATCCAGAAGCCATAGAACGCAGCCCAAGACCACCCAAGCAAGGGTTCAACTTTCAACTAGCACTAACCCCAGGGTTAGGGAGCTTGTTGGGAGCAGACGCCGCTTGAAAAGAGATACCAGAGGACACTTGCCCCGAAGATAAGAGGAGAATGAACCAGGCAGGCAGGCAACTGCGGCTGGAACTCAAAGCTCACCAAACACAGCAATGGACAAACAGGATGACAGAAATGAGCACAGAAGACAACTCTGTATGGAGAATGCAGAAAGTACTCGACAAGGCAGAAGGAAACCGTGCCCGCCACTCCACGGAGAGGGGGTGGTCTACACTGACAACGAAAGGCAGAAGCATTTGCCGACGCCTTCGAACGCCAGTGTAGAGACAACCAGGTCAACCAAACCGACGAGGTGGAAGACATGGAAACCCGAGCCAGTCAGACTGTCAGGAGAATAAGACGGATCAATGATGCCGAGCACGTCCTTGAACCAACTTCGCCAGAAGAAATCAAGGACATTATCCGAAACCTTGCTACCCGCAAGGCACCGGACCAGACCAAATTTCGAACAGAGCCTTCAAAGCACTACCGAGAAAGGATTGCTGCCTTGACCAACATCGTCAACGCAGTGCTCAGGCTCAGACACTTTCCGACCATGGAAAGAAGCCACGTCATCATGATCCCCAAACCCAACAAGAACCATGTGATACCGCAAAACCACCGACCCATCAGCCTCACACCCTCGATGAGCAAGGTGGCAGAACGAGTAATCCAGAGACGATTGGAACCACTCACGGAAGAACTCAACGTCCTACCAGACGAGCAGTTCGGCTTCCGACAAGGACACTCTACGGAAATGCAGGTCCTGAGGATAGTGGACTTTGCCGTAACAGGCTTCAACCTGGGCAGGGGACACCACACAGGAGCGTTATTCCTAGACGTATCCAAGGCCTTCGACAGGGTCTGGCACGACGGCTTGATGACCAAAATGACAGACCTCGGATACCCCACTCCCATAGTGAAGCTGATAGACTCCTTCCTGCGGGGACGGCGATGCCAATGTAAAGTTGGCGGCGTCCTCTCAACAGTGAGGACCCTAGAAGCAGGAGTACCGCAAGGCGCAGTCTTATCTCCACACCTGTTCTCCATCTACACGGCGGACATCCCAAAGCCAGCTGACAACTTCAACAAGCTAGCGCTGTACGCAGATGACACAGCACTAGTGGCCAGATCGGTGAACGCAACGCAAGTAACCCGATACCTGCAAGATCAAGCAGACAAGCTTGAAGAATGGTTCAACCTATGGAAGATCGAGAAACAACGCGGAAAAGAGCCAAGCAATACTTTTCACCAGAAGGCGAACAACACCGTCAGGTTCCCACGATGTTCTCTGAACATTACAGTATATCCCTTTTCGTGGGAACCAGAACATAAAAAAAAAAAAACGAATCCCATGGGCAAACGAGGCCAAATACCTTGGAGTCACCTTGGACAAAAGATTGACATTCAGGCAACACGTAGACCGGAGGCTCGGACTAGCGAAAGCAGCCCGAAAGAACCTCTACCCTCTCATAGGACGCAGTAGCACCATGGACCTCCAGTTGAAACTGCTCCTTATCAGGACCATCCTCCTCCCCATCATCCTGTAGCCCTCCGCCGCATGGGGTCAATGCGCACAAACTTACAGGACCAGGATCCAGCTATTCTTGAACGTGAGCTTGAGAATGGCAGTGAACGCTTCCCGATACGTCCCGAATAGATTTATCTACAGGGACCTGAATGTCAATCCCAACCATTGACGACCATCTTCGGAACCACGCCACCCGCGACGTTCCTGAAGACGGACACCCCCACGAACCCGGTTATTCAAGACATCCACGCAGAACCTAAACCTGGACGATCCCCGGTTCAGAGGAAGGAAAAAGTATTTGCGACCAGTCTACCAAAACGACCGTCCACCACCGAGGTAGCACCCGGGGCGTCAGGTGGTAACAACTCAAACCAAAAAAACGTAAGATCAACACACCACATCCCCATACACTTACACACCCATCAGGTACATCACCACCATGCAAACACAGCACAAGCAAAAAACAAAATCAGATAATAAGGGTTTTAAAGCCCAGAGGCTGACTTTACCACAGGATTTGATTTCAATTTTTGCAAACGGGCCCTTTGGGGTTGAGGACCGCCCAAGGAGGAGCGGGGAGGGGGTGGAAGTGGATAGTAAATCTTTTTCCCCATAAGACGAAGGGGTTTACTATCCATGGGCGCTCAACCCTAGGGGAAATTTTTTAAAAAAATATGTTTCCTGGGAAAGGGTCCATGAAGTTTTATTTCAGGTGATTTATAAAAAATTTATTTTAGGTATTTTTTTTATAAAAAAAATTTCCAACCGCATACCTATGAAAAAAATTTTAAAACTTACGAAAAAATATCGCGTAGGTTTTTTTGACAAAATGCCGGGTCGAACCAGAATTCAGAGTGCGTCACCTTCCCCGCCTACTCGTTCTAGACACCGACTTAGGAAAAGCTGATGGACTAAACCGGACATAAAATCCGTTTAAATTTCAATTCCACCATCGTGTTTTAGAAAAGCTTTTTAGGGTTAAATAAGAGGGGGGGCTACCAGGATATTGTCAGCGAGGTTTATTAATATCATCAGGGCAGATACTTTTCTTGCTCTGGGGGTTGGCATCAACAACTTAACGTTTTATTATATTATAAATCGTAGTAAAAAAAACGT